>CABHPQ010162660.1:22989-48748 GCA_902168405.1 Peromyscus aztecus
AACAATCAGCTTCACTCAGAGTCGCTGTTCGTGGAACCCTCAGCACTGACTGTCTGGCCATTTGAAACAATCACTGCCAATGGGAGGTGCTTCAAAGTGAAGTGAGCAGAGATCGCCTTGGAAGAACATAATACCTTGGTCCAGAAGTCAGTTCTAATGATGACCAGCTAAAAGTTGGGGAGGGGGAACAATCCATCTTTAGACAGTTATCTCATCATTAAAATGAGTTAATAATTGTACTCAATATATGCCTCCTAATCTTACCAAAGTAAAACTAATGAATTTCTGAATTCAGAAATTTCAGATCTGCTAATTCCTAACATGCATTTTTAGAGAATCTTAAGTGAAATAATTATGTATTCAAATTTTCTATGAATAAAGTTGCTCAATAAAATAGGATAAACATTGTCTTGGTCATGATACTCATAAAATCTATAATTCTAAGGCTATGAGGAGGTGGCTCATTTGGTACCATGTTTAATATGTAAGCATGAGGACCTGAGTTTAGATCTCCAACAACCACAGAAAAAGTCAGAAATGGCTCACACCTGTAAACCCAGTTCTGGAACTTGTGAATACAGCATGATCCCTTGAGCTTGCTAGCCAGCTAGTTTAGCCAACTGTTGAGCTGCAAGCCAATCATAGACCCTGTATCAAAAAAAAAAAATCAGGTAAATACAATAGAGGAAGATACCTGAATTTGACCTATAGCCTCTACACACACACACACACACACACACACACACACGTCTATCTACACGTGTACTTACACACATAAACGCATGCATACATACACCACACATACACACTTACAAAATTATAATACTCTAAAATTAGTTTTAATAGTAGTAGAATTATTATACCCAGAAATGGTACTGAATATTCTGGTCAACTGCTGCCAAGACAGCTCCATAAGCTTATGACACTCCTGCTTCCTGCTGCATCGATGATACTAGCAGTGTCCAGAGATGGGGAAATGAATGACTTAGAGACATATGGTAGGGCATTTTTTTTCATGCCATATGTGGAGGAGGGAAGAATATGATGCCTGCCAATTGCTTTGTTTTTTTTTTAATCAAAATTATCAAGGAAAGAAGAATAACATAAAACAAATTCGTGGTTTTAAGGAAAGTGAGTAAGAGCAAAGACAATCTTGTTCATATTCTTGGAAACTTAATAACTAATTTGGCTCCTGGTTTATATCAGAAAAAAAGTGCTAGTTAAACACAAAGTTGTCTGTGAGTCATAGGAAGTTCTGTAGTGTGGGGAAATTATATCATACAATTTTATGATCTGCTGGGCAGTAATTTTATTTAATAAAGACACAGATGTATGCTTTGCCACATAGGGAAAGGTTTTCAAGTGTTCCCATCATAACTTTGACAGTTTTTAGATTTTAGTTCTGGCTTATGTCTCTTTTACTTCTCTAGTAAATTTAACTTTTACAAAATAAAAAATAAACTCTACAGAAAAGGCACTTGACTTCATTCTCCTAAATTTGCCATCCTTTTCCAGAGCTATGGTTTTTTCCAGAACAACCGAACAATTAAAGGATAGAGAGGATTTGGGATTTTTCTTTTTAGCAGCTTGGAAAACAGTCTGGATATATAGGTTCTTCAGTTCAAGGAAAACCAATGGCTATGGATTAAGCAGTGTTTTTTTAGTAAAATCATGAAACCAAGTAAAATATTCATTAAAAGAAAAAAAGAATATGCTGTCCATTGATTCTGATTCTTTTTTTTTTTTGGTTTTTTTCGAGACAGGGTTTCTCTGTGTAGCTTTGTGCCTTTCCTGGAGCTCACTTGGTAGCCCAGGCTGGCCTCGAACTCACAGAGATCTGCCTGCCTTTGCCTCCTGAGTGCTGGGATTAAAGGCGTGCGCCACCACCGCCCGGCAAATCAATAATCTCATGGTACTTTCCATTTTTTTAAATTTATTTATTATATATACAGTGCTCTGCCTGCATGTATGCCGACATGCCAGAAGAGGGCACCAGATCTCATTATAGATGGTTGAGAGTCACCATGTGGTTGCTGGGAATTGAACTCAGGACCTCTGAAAGAGCAGACAGTGCTCTTAACCTCTGAGCCATCTCTTCAGCCCCTGATTCTGATTCTTTAGTATAATAATATATTCCTTAGGAAACAAAACATGCTTTCTCAGCATTGCTTCCCAATATTACAGTGATTAAACCTTGAATAAACAAATTTCTATGACCAGGACCTTCAGTCCTACCCAGGTCATGCAACAACTCTGGATATTTTCTGCCTTGAACCTACAAAAAACAAAAGGCTTGAGGATGGCTTCATGTCAGTGTGCCCTGGCAAATCTTGAAAATAGGCAGCTCCAGGCAGGTGATATTTGCTTAGTCTGAGCAAAAGCCTTCAACTGCGAGAGACACTTAAAGTGATGTGGTAGTGTCAATGAGAAATGGCCCCTCTAGTCTCAGGTATTTGCACCGTTGGGCCACAGTTGGTGCTCTTTGGGGTATTACAGGATCTTTAGGAGTTACAGCCATGTTGGAGGAAGTGCATCACTTGTGACAGACTTTGAAAATCTACAGCCTTGCCTCACTTCCAGCTCACTCTCTGATTTCTGCATGTGGTTGGAGATTGAACTGTGAGCTCCTGCTCTTGCTGCATGCTGCCATGCTTCCCCCAGCAATGCTGTGGGATAGTGTTTCTATATGCTGTGAATATGTGTTGCTACCATTGGATAATAAAGAAGCTGCCTTAGCCTATGGCAAGATAGGTTATAGCCAGATGGGAAATCCAAGCAAAGACACAGGGAGAAGGAGGGTTGAGTCAGGGAGACACTGCCAGCTGCTGCCTGAGAGGTAAGATGTAATGAAATTCAGGTAAAGTCACGAGGCACATGACGATACATAGATCAATAGAAATAGGTTAATTTAAGATGATAGAGCTAGTTAGTAATAAGCCTGAGCTATAGATCAAACATTTTGTAATTAATATAAGCCTCTGTGTGTTTATTTGGGACCAAGTGGCTGCAGGAAACAGAAAAACTTCTGACTACACAGCAATATGGAGTCTCTCACTGGAACCATACCCAAAATAAACTTACTTCCTTAAGTTGTTTTTAGTCATAGCATATAATTACAGCAACAGAAAAAAAAACTGGTACAAATGCAACAGTGAGGAATTCCTGGAGGTTGGGTGTAGACAGGCACAAGGAAGAGGAAACTCCTTAAAAACACAATCTTAAAGAATGTCACAGTTCCCTCGGCTTCATTTTCAAGAAAAAGACAAAGTTCTCAGTGGACTTTCAAGAAAAATGGCTGCATCCATCCTATTGATATGACAATGAAAATGATTCATTAATTAGGTTAGAGGTTTTGATAAATATCTTCTTTGATTCTGTCTGAGAGATTCTTAGATGTTATTTTTTTTTACTAGAGTTTTGAATGTATTGATCATGGGGAAGAATCAATGAGTTAAAGATAAAGTGATAGAAACTATCCATACAAAATGTAAAGGGAGGGAAGAGTAAAAACCACACATCTAAATATTTAGAAACATATAACAGGTTCATGAATTGGGAAGGTTCAATGGTATTAACATATTAATATTCTTCAGCCTGGTCTATAGATTCAATACAGTCCGAATTAAAAATCTAGTTTCCCTCATATATTGGGATTGTTGGGCCTACAAAGACAAAATAACATTTCATAGACAGACAAAAGAATTATAAAGGGGAAATTTAACCACATCTGAAAGTCATATGGATAGAAGAGGTATTTCAGTCAAGACCATCAATCATGGACTTAGAACATGATTTGAAAATCAACTATCAAGGAGCTAGAGAAATGCTTCCTTAATTTTTTTTTGTTTTTATGGTGTGTGTGTGTGTGTGTGTGTGTGTGTGTGTGTGTGTGTGTGTTTTATACACTCCTTCTTTGTTTTTTTCCTTTTTGTTAGTGTGTTCATTTCGATTTATCCTTGTTTGTCTGTTTTGTTTGCCTGTTTGTTTTCTTAAGAGAGTGAGAAAGAATGTATGGAGTTGGAAGGATGGGGAGGACCTGGGAGGAAGTGAGGGAGGGAAAATCATGATCAGAATACACTGTACGGAAAAAAAAAACTTTATTTTCAATTAAAAAACTAGTATTTCCAAATGAACAAGTTAACAAAGTTGAAGGGAAATAAAAGAGAGCACCTGCTACTCTTTCAGAGGAACCCATGGTTGGCTCACAGCATTCACGTGATGGCTCACAGTTGTCTCTATCTCCAGTTCCAAGGAGCTAATGCTCTCTTATGGTCTCCATGGGCAGTGCACACACATAGCCCACCTACATAAATGCAGGCAAACACTCATGCACATAAAATGAAAATACATAAATCATGTTTTTAAACAACCGAACCAACTACCAGTGTGCCTTGAGAAGAGGTGTATGTAGGAAAAACATACCAAAATGGAAAGGAAATAAAATATATTTATACCGCACATGCTCACTGAGGATTTCCCTCAGCAGAGGAGGAATAATAAAGATAATAATCACGTCGATAAAAACATCCTTCCAATGGACACCACCCACCTTCTTTCTTTCCCAGCCCTCACTCTCCTTGATCAGAGCTGCAATAGTAGTAATGGGAGTATGGCATTAGTCACAACATGCTTTAACACTGTGAATGTCTCCCTGCCAAGCATTGCCAAGCGACAGTGCTCAGCTCCCAGCATAAGAAACCAGTAATAACTCCCATTATCTGATTCATAGCGAGAATTATCCCGCTACTGGTCTGATTACATTTGCTCCTCCTATTCAAAGAATGGCAGCTTAAGTGGATGAGGACAGCATAAACAAGGAAATACTTGTTCTGGACATAGATTTACCTTCCAGACCTCACTATATCACCTGCACCACCACCTATGAGTCACAAAATGTCTTGTGCACCATCATGACCTCCTATAATCTGGCTCTAGGCAACACTCATTTTACAATATGTAAGTGTGTCAGTGGGTCCACACCTGAGAGCTCACTGGTCTCACATCTCCATCAATAGGAAAATCTTGCAGAATGATGAAACAAACAGCTTTTGGAGACGTGTTTGCGGTGGCTCATCTGTGTTAATACCTTACCGTGTTGGGATAATTTCACTCAGATTTGTCTTGAGTCAGAATTTGTCACCAAGAATTTGTCACCAGAAGAGTCTTAACTTCCTTCTTTCTGTGTTGTCTCCCTGGAATAAGGAACTCAAAGTGGCCAGGTGGCACAACGACTTTTCTGTTTCATAGAACTATTATGTGCTGTGGGATGTTCTGTATGGCAAATGTGTTGCTAATAAAACACTGATTGGCCTGTAGCTAGGCAGGAAGTATAGGCGGGACTAACAGAGAGAATAAAAAAAGAACAGGAAGGCGGAGGGAGTCTCTGCCAGCCGCCACCAGGACAAGCAGCATGTAAAGATGCCGGTAAGCCACGAGCCACGTGGCAAGGTATAGATTTATAGAAATGGATTAATTTAAGCTATAAGGACAGTTAGCAAGAAACCTGCCATGGTCATACAGTTTGTAAGCAATATAAGTCTCTGTGTTTACTTGGTTGGGTCTGAGCGGCTGTGGGACTGGCAGGTGAAAGAGATTTGTCCTGACCGTGGGCCAGGCAGGAAAACTCTAGCTACAGTTATGCCTTTATGTGGAAGCACATTTTCTTTAGTAACAAAACGATCTAGTGAAACGTAACTCCAAAACAAGAGGGAAAGCAGAAAATGCTGCATCATGCTATTTCTCCTATTACCCAAATCCATGGATGTGGGTACCAAGGTCGGATGTCGGAATGAGAGTGATTCTTCGAACTATGGTCCCTAAATGTCCATACAATAATATATGCAGTCCATTCCTGACTATAATATTCACAGCATGACTATGTTTCAACATCATTACCTACTATATAACACTAGATGTGTTCTTAATAAATCATCTATGACTCAGAATAAAAACTCTGAGATATAAAAATGGAGTGGTTCTCATAAAAAGAATGGACACTGAAATTAGAAAAACAAAGTTGTATCCCCTTTGGAGTAGAAACTTAATGTGTTTTCATTTGTACATGGGCTAGTTGTGTCACAAACAAAAGCAAGATTTCACTGTTATCTCTATTTATGTGGTATTATTGGGGACTGAATCCAGGGTTTCACACATAGTAAATATGAGCTTTACCACTGAGCTACTTATCATTTTTGTTTTATATATATATATATTATATATAATATATATATTTATACTGCATATATATATATATAAAACAAAAGTTATATATACTTTAAAAATGTGAATAGGTAACAATTTAACAACTAACAAGCTGTGGTATCATTTTACCATGTCAACTTAGCTAACCATGCATTATACTTCCCAGAATCCTCTCCTTCCATGGTTCTGGACAAGAGTTGACCAATATTTGCAAGAGATTGGAAAGTACAAACAGAGCTACAGTGGACTGCAGGCCATGTTACTCTATGAAGGCTGTTGTGATAGCCCTGCATGGCCTAAATATGTTATTATCCATCCACTGTTCATAGTATTGATGAAGCAGCATCTTACCGCCTGAACTCTAGATGATTCTAGGTCTTTCTTTGCAGCTCTGAGTCCTGAAACAAAAGCATGAGCACCATCATGGCAAAGAGTGCCAGCCTTTCTGCAGGTTACCCACAGGGAGAGTTTGAGGAGGTAAAAGACAGGCATGAGTTTTGGTTTGTTGTCATGGGTTCATTTTTCCTGGTTCTAGTTTTGCTATTCCTGCATGTATCCACCTCATATCTCTCAGTCTGTGACTTAGAATGATTTCAGGCTCAACTTGGCTTCAAAGATCACAGAGGCATAGAACCCTCCATGAATTTCCATTATTGCACAGATCAAAGACCTATAATAAAACTCTTACTTATGACCATTTGCATACTTCATTGAGAGAGCTATAATTAATCCAATATATCTTATCTTCTTCTGAAAGAAGAAAGGCAATAATCAAAAAACCAAAAGTCCTAGCTAGATGTGTAGATAAATTGATATGACATATTATATGATATGATAAGGTATGATATGATAGATGTGTGCATGATGGATATAAATTTTACTATTATAAAATGGTTTGCTCCCCTTCTGCTTTTTTGTCCAACCTAGAAATGAAATTTATTCACTAAAACTTTTCATAACACAACTCTCCTTTAGACTACATGGCATGCTAGCATCTTCCAGCCAAGAAAGGAGGGGGAAAAGCTAGGACGAATCGTGGGTGAAACCAGGACACATGTACTAGGAAGAAAGACTGCCCTATCCACAAAGAGATCAACAATCCAAAGCAACTGAGAACAGCTCTTATCTGGGACAAGCATCTATCAGCTCCATACAGAGAATGGTCCAGGATTAGGCAACAAGAATGTGCTGGTCATCTGACAAAAGTGTCAGCTGTTTTCATTAGAATAAGGAGGCCCATCTGGTCTAGTAACCGAGAGCACTCAAACCCTTTATGCTTATCGGTAGCAAAACTTCAGCAACAGAGCCTTTCACCTTTAAATCCTGAATCTATTCCTATATCTAAAAGCCAATAGTCAAGTCATTAAATGAAGAAATAAGTGACTGATATCTACCCAGGAGGCTAAGAGCGGGAAATGACTGATGATATCAAAGATTGGTACTATCAAAGTCCTGCTATTTGACTAGTCTGACTTAAAAGATGTTTTTATAAAATAAAAATAACACATATCATTCTAACGACATGTATGTTTGTATATATATTTGTATATGAAGATGTATTTATTTTTAATATATAGAATAAACTTTAAAGTTACATGAAAAAATTATTATATAGACATATATATCTGATAGATATCTCTTCTAGCTCTAGATTAATGCATAGAGAGAGAGGGAGACAGAGAGAGGGAGTGAGAAGGAGTGAGCACATCATCTAGGTCATAACCTTAGTGATATCCATTGGTTTAGTCCTTTTGTAGGACAGACTAAAGGACCTTTTACTTTTCAGAGAAAAGTGTAACTAGCAAAATGCAATCGAAAACAAAAACGAAAAGGGACAATGAATATGGAGAGAATTAGAAGCTTGGGTAGGGCGCTATTGTTTTTCCCTTTTGTCATGAGCATCAAAAGTAAGCTGCTGACAGGCTCACCTTCGTGTTTATAGTCCCTATCCTGATTGACTTTTCAGCCTAAACTAAACTAGAGTGAGAATACAGTCACATCAGCAGTTAATTTTACTCACTCAAAATGATACCTGTCTTAGTATCTTTTCCTGTTGCTGTGATAAAATGCCCTAACCAAAGCAACTTAAGGACGAAAGGGTTTATTTTGGCTCACAGTTCAAAGTCCAGCCCATCATGGTGGCGAAGTCACAACTGCAGTAACTTGAAGCAGCTGGGCACATTACATCCAAAGACAGAAGAAAGAACAATGACAGTGTGCATGCCAGCAGTCAGCTCACTTTCTCTATGCTTAGATAGTCCAGGATCCACTGCCTAGGGAATGGTGCTACCCACATCAGGCAGGTCTTTCTACCTCAATTAATATAATCAAGAATATTCCCAGATGATGCCCAAAGACTCATATCCCAAATGATTCCAATTTCTTTCAAATTAGCAACACTAAACCAGCACCTAGAGAGACACATGTTTTCACTGGCTAAATCTTCAAATTAATAAAGAAAATGTGCCAGTTCTAAAACCTTTTCCAGAAGAGAGAATACTTCCCAACTCACTGTGGGAGAGGCCATCAGGACTTAATCTAAAACAAAACAGAAATATTCCACAGAGGATAACAAACTGCAAATCAATAACCCCCATGACATGAAAGCATGTGCAAAAAGTCCTCAACAAATACTAACAAGTTGGTACTGCAGAATATAGAAATACCTGCGCCTCTCAACCAATTGAGGTATACCCCAGGAATGCATAGCTTACTCAATATTCAAAAACCAATGTAATTTACCACATTGTTGAATGAAATATGAAAAATCCTAGAGTTATCTCCATAGGAGTAGGAAAAGCATTCCACAGATTCTATATTTATCCATGAGAGAAATCAGCAGGAAATTAAAAAACACAGGGAAACTTTCTCAAATTGGTAAAGTTATCTTCTTAAAAAAATCTGCAACTCCTATCACAAACAATAGTAAAAGACTATCCATAATCCTTACCAATATGATGAAGAAGGAAGAAGGAAGCTGTATCTGTTCATAATTTGTCATTGCAACAGAGATCTCAACATATGCAAAAACAAGAAAATAAATAAACTGCATGTAGCAATAAAAGTGTTGTTATTTGCAGACAACATAACTCTGAATTGTGCTATGTAAATAAATAACAGCTCCATAGAAATCAAGTTTGAATTTTATACTGGTACTTTTACAATCCTGTTTTGTTTTACATATTAGTAATAAGCAGTTTGAATTTCCAAACCTGACACAATTTAAGCACAATGAATAGTGTGAAAATGGGAAATCCTAATGGGTAAATGTGATTTAAAAAAAAAATTAACTCCTCCCAATGAAAACACAAACCATTTGCTGAAGAAATTTTAAAAGATATAAACTAAAGACATACTGTGATTGTAGAATGAAAAACTCTTTATTGTTAATCAGTTGATTTTAATGATTGGGTCTAACATAATCCCAACAGAAACCCTGAAGAGCTTTGTTGGGTAGGATTTGGGAGAACAACTCTAAAGTGTATGCAAGTATGCCAATTTCACTGGGAACGCAAAATATCCTTGACAAAGAAGAGCTAAGTTGATCAAGGAAAAGGCTCAGGGGTGAGAGCACTAGCTATGAGAGCATGAAGCTTCCTATGTAAAATGCTGAACACGCTGTTTGTGTTTGTAAACCCGGCGTTGGAGAGAGAAGACAGGTACATCCCCAGAGCCAGCTGGCCAGCCAGGCTAACTTAAGGAGTAAGCTTTTGCTTCAGTGAGAGATCCTGACTCAGGGGAATAGAGAGAGAGTGATAAAGGAAGACACTCATGTCCCATGTCTTTCTCTGTCCTCCTATGCACATGCATGGGGACATGCACCTTTGCAACCACAGAAAAAGCACAATTCAACACACACACACACACACACACACACACACACATACACAGAGAGAGAGAGAGAGAGAGAGAGAGAGAGAGAGAGACTAGATGAACTAATAATAATCTAGAATTACTGAAAATGAAATTCATAGAATTAAAGCACTAACAGACTTTAACAGAAACTCTAAAACCCATATTCTGTATGGATGATGTAAAGATTTGGGCATGTGCAGGTATCTGAAATTCATTGTTCAATCCTTTACTCATTTTGAAAGTTGAAATGGAAGACAGGTACAGACAATGGCATATAATTGATAAGAAGACAGTTGACAACCATTCATTCTAAGTCATAAAGCCTTTTACAATAAAGCCTTTCTTTCAATAATGCTTTAGAAATTTCAGCTTGAGCAGCAAGTGGAACTTAATAACTAGTTTTGCTCCTGATATACAGAATGTTATCCATAGCACAATCAAAGCTTTATTCTTGTTATGTCCCATTCAATTCATCTGACTAGATTTCTGCTGTAGAGTCATTATCTAGCTTTCAAAACCTCTTCCGTGCCTTGTGGTGATATTTAATCTGTGTACCCCAATAAAGCTTATCTGAGGATCAGAGGAAAAAGCCAGGCACTATAGTAAACATAGAAGTCAGGCAATGGTAGCACATACCTTTAAACCTAGCATTCGGGAGGCAGAAATCCATCCGGATCTCTGTGGGTTCAAGGCCACACTGGGAACAGAGTCAGGCATGGTGGTACATGCCTTTAATCCCTGCACTAACCATAGAGGTCTGGAGGTCTGTACAAGCAGACAGAAAGTGATGTAGCTGGGCAGAGAGAGGAAATGAGATGGCAGAACAGAAAGGCATATAGACATGGATATATAAAAAGTAGGTCTCCCTGGAGACTGAGGGCTGGTAAGATGAGGTTGGCTGTGGCTTTTCCTATTCCCCTGATCTCTCAGTTTTAACTCAACATCTAGCTCCAGGTTTTTTATTAATAAGACTTCTTAGAAATTCATCTTACAGTGCCTCCTAATTTCCAGAGAGATTGAATATTGCTTAGTTATTGCCCACTCCCAGGGTCTCTCATCAGCACCTTCCTGTGCAAAGCTTGCACCTCTATCATGAACTTAGTTACTCCCTCCTTAAAGTTGCTCCAGTCCTCTGAGTTCCTGGAAAATTAGGCTGCTACCCACTTAAAATGTGAGCAATAGCATACATATGTCACTGCCATGTGGCCCATGTTAGATATCTTGCCTTGCATGGCTACCATCGTCAGAATTAAAGCATACAATTGTCATGATTCTTTGCTGACAAAAGTAGATAACATTTAGAACCAGCCCTCTATTCTATGAATATTTCCACCTTCCCTAAGCAACTGTTCATTTCTATTCCTCTCATGGTTAGTATCAACTACTAAAATTGCTTAAGGTAGAGTATACAAAATATTCTGTTAACCTGTACTTTCTCTGATTTCAGATATCTAGATGTACTCACTAGTTTTCCTTTAACATAATAGAATTCCTAAGATACTAACTTATGCAGAGAAGTGTTTATTTTGGCTGATGAATTTAGACATTCGAGATCACAAGCATTGCTTTGGTCCTGTGGTGCAGACAGCACAGCACATTAGGAGAGCGTGATATTCAAAACCATTTACAATCAGGAACGAAAGAATATAAAGGAAGAAAAAGAGGTTGGGGTTCCACAATCCCCTTCAAGAGCAGTCTTCCAATAACTTAAAGCCACCCCCTCACCTTTCCAAGACTCCACCACCTCTTGAGAGTGATGTCCTAGGAGCAAGCCTTGAATACACAGGAGACTAAAGGATAGTTACAATCCCAATGATACTATCTGTCAACTACCTTCTTACCTGATTGTAGTTTTGCAAGTATCAATGCATTTGGGAATTTTTTCCTGACTGTGAAGTAGTAATTTGCTTCTACATGTTTGAAAATAAACTCATCACAGAGGAGTCTAGACAATGTATATGTGTGGGAGTGAGGTATATATGGGCACAGGCAGAGGTTAGAGAAGTATCTTCCTCAATTGCTCTCCATCTTTTTTTTGAGACCTGGAGCTCTCTGTTTCAGTGAATCTTTGGCATCTCCTTGTCTCCATCCTTTCCCTTTCTCCAAGAGCTGAGGCTTTTACATGATGGGTTCTGGGGATCAAATTCAGACCCTTGAAGATTGTGCAGCAAGTAATTTACCCCCGATCCATCTCCCTAGCCTGTGTCTAGGTAATATAACACACTATCATAATGGTTCCAGGCTTGTATCCAAAGATATAAATAACCTCATGATCTTTTATATAACCATGCACTTCTAGGGAGGTGCTTATTGAGGAAGTCATTTGTGTAAATGGGGAAAATATATAGTCTGAAGGTGGCTGGGATATTTTTCTTCCTACTATGTGTCACTGTAACTGTGACTGTCTGTGGATGATGGACCTCTGTGGAGATTGGGAAAAGAGCCACTTGTGTTCAGATTTTCCCTTGAGTCATTGTATTGGTTTATGGGTAACTTTCAATACTGCAGGGCAACTTGTTGCACAGAGATACGGACTGTAATCTAGGGACTTTTATCCTTCAACAAAGGATAGGCATTCTCTAGAAACTGGCTCTTTGTTCAAAGAAAGTTTCTCTGAGTTTTCACCAGTATGAAAAAACAATCTATGTAATGAAAAGTAAACATTTTGACATCTGTGACATGCTTTCTCCTGATTATGTGATTACAAAGAGGGAAAAAAATGAACAGAATACCCCAAGATTCCATTACCATCAAATGTCAGAGTTCTACTCTGTATAAGTACTAACAATTCCTTAAAGAGATATTGACCATGAACTAAGTAATATTTGGGGCCACATAGTCACTCTACAGACAACCCTGATTTATTTCTCAGCATCATTTTTTCAAAGTAGACATGGACTCTCTGGAAGAGTTCAGAATTCTTGAACTCATCCATTGTCTATGTTAACCTAAGCTATCATTGACCAGATGAACCCACCGCTGAGTTCAAACACTAGCTTTTACTAAACCAAGCATTTGAGGAGATGGGCACTCCCCTAAGCCAACACATGTAAAATGTTTGATCCTGCATCTGAGGTTAGCACAGATACAGCTCACAGAACAAAAATGTGCCCTGGCATCGTGTTAAGGAAAACCACTTCCAGGCATCAGATAGTGGTTGGGCTGGGATTTTTGTTGTTGTGGTTGTTCTAAGAATTCTGGCTACTTAAGAAACTCAGAGAGATAGTGACAGCACTCGTGTCTAAAAGGATCACAGCATCAAAGAAAACTGCTTTTTTTGTCATATTTTCTCATTTCATTTTATTATAGTGCCTTCTGAGTGAATTTGAGAATCATGTTGCAAATTGTAATGTGTATCAGCTAGATATTAGAGGTGATACAAAGTGACGCTACCAAATACAGATGTCCCTGTTACTGCATCTTAAGGAACCTCGCTCCCCTTTCAAGTCAGGTAGAGTCTGCGCACACGGGTGAGTGCAGAACTGTTGACTGACCTCACACTTAGCGATTGTCCATTTCCCATGACACCCTGATGCTGTCCTCTCATTGCCATTGGGTATGCTTAATCTTTATGTCGAACTCATGGGATTTAGAATCATCTAGACACATTGTCTATAAGCACATTTTCAGAGAGGTAAAAATGGAGGATGGAAGACCAACCCTGAAGACAGACAACAGCATCACATGGGCCGGGATCTCAGTTGGAATCAGAATGCAAACACAGCACTGCTGCAACCTCATTTTTAGCCACTGTAGTTAAATAAAACTACAGTTCTTGTTTATTTAACTATGGTCTATATGGGCACTGGTCCTACCTCTTTTGGAAACCCCAGGTTCAGTATCAGTCCATTCTCCAGTCCCACTTGAGGATCTTGATTCTTTTCCCACCAAGATCTATCTCAATTATCTTGAGAATATTTGCTCTCTTTTGGCCTTAGCTCTAGCTAAGTGCCAGGAAGTACTTAAGGCTAACTATCCATCTATCTATACCTTTTCCTATGGATGTTTGACATTACGCAAAAATCAGAGGTGAAAAGATATGCTTTAAGAGCTATGATGCTTGAGCTGGAAATCTCACTTGGTTAAGAGCACTTGTTCTTGCAGAGCATCCAGGTTCAATGCTCAGCACCCACATGATGGTTCACAATCATCCATAACTTCAGTTCCAAGGAATCCAATGCCTTTTGTTAACCTCCAAGAGTATGAGGCATTCACATAATAGCTATGGAGTTTGGTGGAAATGTCAAAGAATGTCAGGGTCATTCCATAGAGGGAGGGACTGAAGGTTGCTAGAAGTGCCAGACAGATCAGAAAGTCCTAGAATTGAGCTTAAGAATTATTGCATTGAGGTCAGCCATGTGGCCCAGGGTTTAGAGGCAATGTTAGAAATCATGGCTGTCTGTCTCTCCTTTGTAGCTTTCTAAATGATTTGTGTGTAATCTTGAAAAAACTATATAACATCTCTAGCCTGACATCTCTTTATCTTTAATGTTGCATAGAATAGGGAACCTCTTATACTACTGTGTATACAGTAATGTATAACAACTGGCACAATACAGATAAAATTTAGAGCCTAGAATGGCATGTTGTCAGTGCTCATTGAGTAAGAGGGACAATGATAAGGTGGTGATGATTATGATGATGGTGGTGGTGGTGGTGGTGGTGGTGGTGGTGGTGGTGAGATAGCAATGATTATGATAACAATAGTGATGGCAATAGAGATGATGATGATGATAGTGGTGATGGTGATTGAGGTATTGATAATGATGATTATGGGGATAATGGAGATGGTGGTAATGATGATGATTAAAATGTTGGAAATGATGATTATGACAGGGATGATGGTGATAGTGATGATGGTATGGTGATGATAGTAATGATGATGATTTTGAGGAGGAGGAAGATGAAAATGCACATAGATGCAGAGTTGTACAGAACAGAAAAGTTATAATTTCTCATCCTCCAACTCCCAAAGAAACAGTAGTTCTCAAGAGTGAAAGATCCACATTTAGCACCATGGACAGAAGTATATGATTTTACTCCTTCACACTCACACATATACACACACAGACATAAATAAAAAAAACCTTACACAATCTAAATTATAAATGGAAGGCTGTGCCAAATAACTGGTGAAAGTATTTCTTTGTAATTTCACGTTGGTCTTTAGTTATAAAAATACCGTGGACATCCTTACCATTGCTCCAGGGTTTCGTTTCTACATGGTATATATGTGCACAGTTACTCCACAAATATTTTGAAATTAAATTTCATAAGCCAGGCACTGTGTTGGGGGCATATGACTATCCAAGGCAGGCTCTGTCCCTGTTCTCATGAAGTTTATATATAACTGGAAAGGTACATAATTAGAGCTGGGCAGGGTTGGAAATGTACCTATGAATCTCAACTTCTGGAAACTGAGGCAGAAAGATCACTGTGAGTTTGAGGCAATCCTAGGTTACTTAGAAAAAGTCTGTCTCAACTATATACACAAAACCACTAAACAACTGTATATACACAAAACAGACAAGTAGTTAGAATAAAATGCAACAAGCACCAGAACAGGAAATATTCACTGTGTTAGGGACACAAGTCAGGATATGGGTACTGTTTTCTAGGGTGACACAAAAGATCTCCTGGAAGTAATAACATGTGCAAGTATTCATGAAATTAGTTTGGTAAGAAACCAGGGAAAATATTTTTCTGGCAGAATAAAAAGCAACACGTATGGCATCAGAGAACTTGTATGTGTTGGAATGCATGAAAGGATGGCCAGATCAAAAAGAGTAAAACACTTGGGATCTTCTCAGGCATGTTAAAAAGTTTTTATTTCCCTCAAAGAAAATAAGAACCATTGGGCCACTTTTAAGAAGACTAAGGTTATCAAACACATAATTATGATCACTCTAATAGATATTTCTTCTGTACTTTTTCATAGACAATTTTATGCATGTATATATTGAATTTTGTCCTTCTTACTACCTACCTAATTGCTCTCTTCCATCCCCTTCTCTCTCCCACTGAAACCCTTGTTTTCTAAAGTCTCCTTCCACTTTGAATTTTATTTCCCCTACCCACTGAGTTGGGGATTATTTACATGAATAAGGTCAACTCACCACGGCTGCAGTGCTGAAGAAAAATGGCACCCCTTCCCTAGTATCCATGAACTGCCCTCTTGTCACACCCTTTGAACCAAAACCCTTCGACCAATCCCAATTTCTGTGTGTAAAATCCACCAAGGCCTGATGCTCAAGGCCTTTTATTGTCCTACCTTAGATGTCTAGGCCCATCTCCTTCCAGTTCTTGTCGTACTTTCTACAAGCCAACCAGTTATTCTCAAAAATCAGCTTGTGTTAACGTACTTTTTCCTTTCATCTTATCCTTACTAACACTAGAAGATTCTCTCATGTCATTTTTCTCCTCCATCATCCAGGTCCTATTCAAATGTCTTTTCTTCTTGCCTAATTTCCTGGGGGGATGTTACTTTCATTGTACTGTGTAGCATGAATCTTAAAGTCTTATTAATAAAAACAAACCCAAGGCCAGTTATTGGGGTGAATGCTGGAAGATCAGAGAAGCAGAACAAGCCACAGCCTCACCTCACCAATTCCTCAGCTGATCCTGTTTCCTCATATTGGAAGCCTCTGAGTCCTCATCCAGAATGAATCTCAGCTGAACTGCTACTCAAAAGCCTAAAAGTTTAACCAGCTCTAGTTCCTGGTCCTCACACCTTATATACCTTTCTGCTTTCTGCCATCACTTCCTTGGGATTAAAGGTGTGTGTCACCATGCCTGGCTGTTTCCACTGTGGCTTTGAACTCACAGAGATCCAGACAGATCTCCGCCTTTGGAATGCTAGGATTAAAGGCGTGTGTGCCACCATTTTCTGGCCTCTATATCTAGTGGCTGTTCTGTTGTCTGACCCCAGATAAGTTTATTACGGTGCACAATGTTTTGGGGAACACAGTATCACCACAGTACTATACTTTAAAAAGTGCTTCTTCAGTTTTCTCTCCTTTCCTATGTGACATTTGCATAATATATGCAGTATATATTTTCATCTCTAATGTGTGACATCTGATGGTGAAGGATAAGCTTTATTATTCCTCTACAGCTCTAAGCCTGGTTCTAAAGACTATGATAGAATCAGTTAATCAGTAAGAAACTGGATAAATCAGGCTTTTAACACTAGAAGATATTCCAAAGCAATAGAGGACATTGTGATCTACAGGTTCACTTTCTCAGAACCTTGTACCAGGTTTCTGTATTATGCAATGTCATTAAATGCATGCTTGAATTAATCTCTATTTTTAGAATATCCATGAGTTGTTTAGATAATAATAGAAAATGAGCCTCGTATTTGGATTACTGTGAGAATTAGTTGAGACAACTGAACCATTTTTATAAATACAAAGTGCTATATATAGGCAAATTTGGCATAAATTTAAAACTTATTTCAGTATAATTTCTTGCAGTGAATATTAGCTATGTAATATTGGTACCTATAAATAGATTTATGCAGCAAATCTGTCCCCAGTGGAATCATGTGAGCATCTTTCTATTGGTATTAACTGCATAACTTACATGACTTTAGCAAAAGTGAAGAGCATGGGACTCTGAGTCAGCATAATTGGTTTGAATAATGATCTACAAATGATTTACTCCTTATGTGCGGTTTTCAATGCTGAACTTCAGTTTTTCTAAATAATGTAGTGATCCTGCCTTGTAGCATGCATCAAGAACTGAGACAATGAATATAACAATGCTTCTTAAACTGCAGTGTTTCAGTTTATCATAAATATTGAATTTATTATTTCCAACGATCTATTGAAAGTCATGGCATAAATTCCATTCAAAAGTATGTGTTAATAGTAGAAAACATCTCACCCTAACAGACATGTCTTCTAAGAGCTCTCCTGGCTCTGGCTACTGAAAGGCGTGGCTGTCCACCCTGGGTTTGCAGGTCAGGGTATGTAGAATGGAAAGGTATGACAGGTTGAAGTGTCTGACTCTCAGGCAAGCAGAAAATGAGCACATCAAGGAAATGCATCTAACGGAGGACTTCAATTTAAGCAGAAAATATCCACCAACATTATATTACAGTCTGAGTTTCCAAAGAATGCTAGGTCAGGGCAGTGAGATGTCTCAGCTGGTAAAATCACTTGTTGTGCAAACCTCACTAAAAGTTTGATTCCTGGAACTCACAGGGAAAGGAGAGAGCCAAGCCTCAAGGGTCAACGTTGGACTCCACACACTACATGTGCACTTCTCGGCATTCATTTTACCTCAACACTGCTATCCCTCTCTTCTAGAACACAGCCCCTCCCCCCATGCCACCTTTCTAGTTCCACGGCTTCCACGGCTACTGCAGGTTAAACATACATGGCTAAAGTTTCAAAGCTAGGAACGGTGTGTAAGGACTTGTCACCTTTGTCTTTCTGGGCCTGGCCTATCACGGTACAGTTTGTTCCAGTTTTGTCCATTTACTTGCAAATTAAATAACGATTATGATAATAATTTAAAAATTAACGCCAGTTTGCTGTAGCACAATGGTAAGTTATGGTTCTTAAAGAAGTTACATAAATAAATAAATAAATAAATAAATAAATAAATAAATAAATAAATAAATGTAGAGTAAGTCTCAAAATAAAGGTGGCTAGCATGGTATGCTGTCTGCACAAAAGAAGATCGCCTCTGACAAATGGAAACATTTGAAAATGTTTCCGAATAGGGTGAAGCAGTACTGTTTCTCACAAGTAAGTAGCAAGTTCCTAAGCGTATGAACAGTCTGATGGCTGGAAGGATAGGTCAACCCCCAGGTCAAGGACTGTGTTTGAGAAAAGGGAAATTCTTGCCCTCCGCTTCTCTAGCAGGAGAAGGAAGTGACTGGGTGGTTTATGAAGGTAGACAGAGTTCTCTTTCATCTTGCATTTTCCTTAATACCTACCTCTTAAGTCTTCCTACCCTTCTGGAAAGTTAGAATGACTCAGGATGACAGAATTGATGCTGACACCTCTGCTGAGCTTTAATAATGAGCTAATTGCCAGAACTACTCATTAATTAACCATATTATTCCTAAAATGTACAAGACAGCAGGATGTAAAAGAGGGTGCTTTCCCCATTGTGTTGACGTTGGCTGATACACCAAGCCTGAAATTAAAGGGTGAAGAAAACCGAATATTCTAAGGGGATGCTGCACTGTCTACAAGAGGTTCTGCAAACAGGCTTAGGAAACACGGGCTGCCCTTGTGGGCACAAACAACCAGGGAGGCCTGATGACTGGTAAGGGCATTCCAGGGCATATGTATTTCTTTTGCAAGAATATCTCATGATACTGGACTCTCCTGCTTACATAAACCCGGAAGGTACTAAGTTTGTGTCTCATTTGAAAGCTTGAACTTGATTTATGCCCCCAAGCACTCCCCCGCAAAGCCTGAAGGCTAGAAGTTTCTTAGAGCAGCTTGGCATGACAGAGGAGACATGGTGGGTTTCAACAATAAAACTTTTATCTATGTTGCAAATCCTGTGTCAAAGGTTAAAAATGGGGCTAAGGAATGGCTCAGCCAGTAAAGTATTTGTCTTATGAGACTAGAGTCCTGATTTCAATTTCTGAGACACTTTTGTATTTTTAAAAATTAAGAATAGTTGTGTGCTTGTAATCCCAGGCTCGGAAGGAACAAATAGGCAGATCCCATGACTCACTGGACAGCCAGCCTAGTCTAGTTAGTCAGCTCCAGATAAGTGAAAGGCCCTGAATCATAAGAAAGAAGGATGATGCCTGAGGAACAACCTCTGGCTTCCTTGGGCATATGTACACATATACATGTGCGTCTACAAACGTATACGCAACTGCACACACATAGAAACACACAAAGTAGAAAATGCCCCCTCTTTATCTACTGTGTGGTACAAGGTCTTCAAATCCCAGCTCTGCTTATGGAAAAGAGATTAAGAGCAATTTGCACTTAGAGACTTGCTAGATTCAAAGATGAAAAGCTATATGCTTTGAGCAAATGAGGCAGATGCAAATCAACTAAAAAATATATCCTGACCAAGAGTTAGATTTGGAAGACTAAGGAAACCCCAGGTTTTGTTTAAAACTGATAGAAATGGTCTGAGGACATGCTTAAGCAACAAGTGTGGATCTGTCACCCCACAGACAGTAGCAAATGGGACACCCTCAGACTCAAGATCCTCTGAGAAACACAAGCAAAAAAAGTACCCCAAAGGAGAATGACCTGGATCTCCCTTTATGACATCAGCAAGGCAACCATGGGAAAGTGAGGCTAGCTGAGAAGAATTTCTCCGCCCTTCCCTGTGCTCCTGTCCCCAGGCCCCACTGTGTAGCAGCTGGGAGGGCATGGTGAGCGACAGTGGAGTGAATGACCCAAGAGAAAATGGAGAGTGTTCTCCCTAACCCCTTCTTTGATCATGGTTCTCCAGCCTGAGGTTATCCCAAGCTGGACACACTGAGAAAGAAATTCAGATTAAGTAAATCAGAACCTTTCCACCCCCAATATTCCTCTTCTCTCCTTGCATTTTACCACTTCCCTCTCTTAATGGCCTCTTTCTAATTTCCCGGCTTCCATAGGGACCACAGGTAAACACACAGAGCTAACAATTCAAAACTGAGATTTGCATGTTTGAGAGAACACATAGTGTTTGTCATTCTGGATCTGGGTTACCTCCCTTATCATAGTGTTTTCCAGTTTCAACTATATATCTGCAAATGTCATGGTTTTACCTTTCTTTATAGCTAAATAAAATTTCATAAGTACCACATTTTCATTACTTGACAGACATCACAACTGATTCCATTTCTTAGCAACTGTGAACAGAACAGCAATAAACATGCATGTGCAAGTATCTCTGTGGTAAGATATAGAGTCATTTGTATATATGGCCCAGGAGTGGTATAGCTGGATCATAGAGTCTAATTTTAACTTTTGAGAATCCAAAATGATTGCACTAGCTTACACACCCATCAACAGTGTAAGGACTCTCCTTTTCCCACACCCACACCACCATTTGTTTCCATTCATTTGTAAATTAAAATGCCCTGGACTCTACAACATCCAAAAGTGAAACTATATGTTTTTATTCAATGATCAGAAAACCTTTGGTTGTCTTCTTGAGATTATCCAGAGGAAAGGAAAGAAGGACTCAACAGAGCAACTTCAAAAGAACAGTGGAGAGAAAAACAATTAAGTTGTTTCCTACTCACCCCCTCCAGAACACACAGTGTTTAATGTACCAATTATGTGTAAAGTATGTCATTCAATTGTCATAAAACCCCATGATTAGTGTCTGGTGTGATGGCTCAGCAATTAGGGGAATGCAAAGCTCTTACATATGACCCGATTTCAGTTCTCAGCACCCATGTTGGGAAGCTTGCAATCAGCTCTACCTCCAGCTCCAGGGCATCCAATGCCCCCTTCTGGCCACTGAGGGCATGCACACTCAAGTGCACATAGTCACACAGAGATACACATGCACATACCCACACAATTCACAAAGAATAATAAAATAAATCTTCAAAAGACAAATCTTATGATGCTATACCATCATTCTGATTTTATAGACCATGTAAAAAACAGATTACTGAGATGAATTGTTGATAAGTGCCACCGGGAAGAGTAAATGTAAACACTTCAAACCTAGGGCTCAGCGTGTAAGCTCTTCCATTTCTTACTGCATGCATTATAAACCAAAGTTCCTCCACCACTATTAAACAGACCATGCTGTGAAAATCCTTATTATTTGCTTCAAATTTCTTACAACTAACAGACAATGGGAAGATGTTATAATCGAGTCAACAGTTCTTTCACAAACTCTATACTTTAAGATATAGCTAACACGTAGTAATTTAACAAGAGTTTGATGAGTTTCTTCTAAGTGCCAGGCACTGTGTTTAATAATGAAGAAATAAATGTAAAGATGGTTTAAACAAACATTTACAACCATGGGAATACAGTAACAATGTGGATCTGCTCTGCAGACAACAGACCAATTACAGTCTCAGCTGCTAGGTCTTCTAGTGCACATATACAAGCACTACTCAGGGAGGATGCCCCAGCACTGACTAGAAGGTCAGAAAGAAGCTCCTGAAGGATGTGACCTGCAAGCTAAGAGCATAAAGAGGAGTCCACACAGCAAAATAGAGAAGAAATATAGGCAATTTTCCAGAGGGACGAAAGAGTCTATAAAGGACTGGATGCAAGAGATGGTGGGAAAATATCACAGGACAGTAGTGGAGAAGTGTCCAGCTTCCAAGGGCAAAAGGAAGGTGGCAAGAGATGCCACATCAAGTGGAGGCAAGATAGTGGCCATGTCAAATGGACTTGTGCTGTGGGATGTTCTGTATGGCAAACGTGTTGCTAATAAAACACTGATTGGCCTGTGGCTAGGCAGGAAGTGTAGGCGGGACTAACAGAGAGATTTAAAAGAATAGGAAGGCAGAGGGAGGCCCTGCCTGCCAGCCGCCACCAGGACAAGCAGCTTGTAAAGATGTCAGTAAGCCACGAGCCATGTGGCAAGGTACAGATTTATAGAAATGGATTGATATAAGATATAAGGACAGTTAGCAAGAAGCCTGCCACGGCCATACAGTTTGTAAGCAATATAAGTCTCTGTGTTTACTTGGTTTGGTCTGAGCGGCTGTGGGACTGGCAGGTGAAAGAGATTTATCCTGACCGTGGGCCAGGCAGGAAAACTCAGCAACAGACTTGGGCATTTTGGAAATGGAGTGAAAATAGGGGAGAATGCAGCAAAATGTCACCTGAGTTTATACAAATTCCTGAAATCATATAAACATTTCAATGTCTGAAAACTCTTGCCCTCTGAGCCTAAATCCAAGGCAAAACTTTGAACCAAGGAAAAAAACATGGAGGATGGGAGCAATGCCATAGACCAAGTTTATCAGACAGTTTCACAGTAGCTGTACCCTTTCATGTCCGTACCTTATGCTGGCACATTGCACAGAGGATGATGCAGTAGGGGTGCAGGACAGACACACACTCATCACAGTGGTTTAGTTATTGGATTAGAATTGAGATCTCCTCTGATTTGAACCACAAAAAACACGTATTCTATGAAAATGTTTTGGTGGCTGATCTACATTTCACACAAAGCTTGGGGCTTTGCTTTTTGCTTTGTGGAAAGATTAAGACATCCTGAAGGGAGATATGGGTCCAGATCCCCTGTTTAAGGACCATCTAATACCAACACACTGTTGGCTGTCACTGCTGTCAGCCATCTTCCTTTTACTTCCTTCTTTTCATTACTTGTCTTGGGGACAAGATGCAAATTGATAAAAAGAACTCATTCTTGTGCCATTCAGTGGGTTTCCACTTGGGCACATGGTGCTGGGTATTCTGCCTGTGTCATCTCATTTAATCCTCTCAACAATCCTATAAAAAAGATAAAGCTAACTTTGTTTTCCAGAGAAGTATCTAGGGTCAGAAGGACTGACTTACAGGTTTTCCTGACTCTGTAGACAGTCTATGTTCTTAATTCCTCCAATGCAATTTGGAGATATTCACTGTTTTACCCAAGGGCAGTCTCAAAAAGGCTGAACCAGAATAAAATTAGGCTGCATTTCCTCACATCATGGAATGT
This sequence comes from Peromyscus aztecus, assembly GCA_902168405.1. Classification (NCBI taxonomy): domain Eukaryota; kingdom Metazoa; phylum Chordata; class Mammalia; order Rodentia; family Cricetidae; genus Peromyscus; species Peromyscus aztecus. The sequence goes on from CABHPQ010162660.1 coordinate 46,663, forward strand.
GTTAATTTGAGTGCAAGTCTACATCATTTTGAAAAATACATAGTGCTGCAGTCACAGCCTTTATCCATAGCCTTAATTTTTTATAAAGGAGCAAATAAAATTTTTCTCTCACTTCACAAATCTATTTTTCATTAAAAGCAGATGTGCCCTCCAGTAATATTAAATGTTGGGCAGGCAACCAAAATATATTGCCAAATTCCTCTCTGCATTTGGTTGTGTGCAGCTATTTCTTATTTCCCCTGACAGCTAGCTTTCTAGACTGACAATGGCTCAGCAAATTTGCATCCTAGCACATTCTCCAAATTTTAGAGTCTTTGCAATGGCAAGATTGGAAATATCAGGTCTCTAGCTCTGTGAAAGATATTTCAAGGTGAGCAAGATACGTGCAAAGAAGTATGAATCCTTAACATTCATAGCAAATACCTCAATACCTACATTTCTAGTAATGATGATCACATATTCAAATTCTGCTTAGATATTGTCTCCATGTATATGGTGATCTCAGAAAAGAGAACCTGTTCACAAAACATGTGCCAATTGCCAGTATGACGTAAGCAAACTGGAATCTGTTGGTTTCTGGATTATAATTTCTAACTAACATTGATGATGCTGTTTGATGGACATCTAAAATTAAGCTAATTGAAAATCTCATATGCATTAGATACACTGAGAAGCTCTGCTATGGTTTGGATCTAGTTTTCCCACTAATAGCATACGTGCTGGAAACATGGTGCCTATTGTGACAGCATCAAAGGGTGGTAGAATTTTTACAAGATGGAGCCTAATAAGAGGTAAATCAGTTAGCTGAGAATGGTCATCTCAGTGGAGTGGATTAGGTCTCTTGGAGCTGTTTTATTTACTATAACACCAGGCTGTTATAAAGCAAAACCATCCTACACGTTTGGTTGCTTCTACATAAGACATTCACTACACTTGTCTCTGTGATGAATGAGACCCATACCAGATGCAGTAACATGAACTTAGACTTTCCAGCCTACTAATCTATGACCCAAACATTTTTTTTTCTTTATAAAGTATCCAGTCTTGGGCATTTTGTTACAGGAGCACAAAATGGATTGAGGTAGGCTCCATTAAAAACTGAAAAGGAGAAATGGTTGAAGAATCAAGATTGAAATCTGAGAGCACAGGATTAAAAATAAAAAGCACTCTTTCATCTACCCACTTTCCAGTTTCCACGGGAGTAGACCATGGAAATAAAAAGAAACCTATATGATTACAGCAGATGAGAAGGGTATGGAACAGAAAAAAAACCAGAGAAGTGAAGTTGGCCAATCTTAGACTTTTAATTACAATCTTTTATTTTATCTTATTGAAGTATAATTAACAAATAAAATTATATAATATATGTATTCAAGATGTAAAGCGTGATGTCTCAACATATGTAGGCATTGTTATTTCCAAAATTAAGCAATTAACACCTCCATGTGTTTAAGGTCAACTCTGTGAGAAAGTTTCTGGCATATTGTGTAACTTCAGTCATTGTGCTGGGCATCATTAGGTCTGCAGAATCATTCATCTTATAATTATGATTTGCACCCTGTGACCGAACTCTGCTATTACACCCCTCCTCCCTACTCCCTAATAACTACCCTTCTACTGTCTGTTTCTATGAGTTTTATTCAACAGACAAGTGAGAATTGCATTATATTTTTCTGGTTTGGGCTTAGGCCACTTAGCCTGATCCCTTACCACCACCACCACCACCACCATGGGAAAGCATTGCACTTGTTTTGTATCTTGGTTAGTGTCGATAATGTTGCAATATTGTGAAAGTATAGCTATGCCTTTGCGATTGTAGTATTGACCACTTTAGGACAAATCACCAGAAGAAGGATTGCTGTGTCATAGGGTACTTCTACCTATAATTGGTAAAGAACTATCATGTTACTTTGTATGCATTCCTGGTAACAGCCTATAAGGATCGCATATCCTTCACATTCTGAGTAAGAATATTTTTCTTAAATAATGGCCATCAAAATAGATGTAAGGTGATTTCTCATAGAAGTTCTCTTTTGTGTTTCTTTCATAACTGGTAGTGTTGGGTATCTTTTTATATTCATGAGAG
>CABHPQ010162661.1:0-39161 GCA_902168405.1 Peromyscus aztecus
GAAAGAAATCCATGTAATATCATGGACACTTAAACAATGATAGGTATCAACCCAGAATATCTTGTCAGGGTGTGTAACACTGCTTAGGTAGACCATTAGTCCCTGTATATCAAGAACATTTTTTCTAACATCATCCCATAACAGATATCCAAACACTTCTAAATAAAAGTGATAAATTCTAGGATCCAGGGAGGTGGATCAGTGGGTATGGGTGCCTGCTGTGAAAAACTGGATACCTAAGTTTGATCTCTGGAACTCACATAGAGATAGAAGTAGAGAACTGACTCCACAAAGTTATCCTCTGATCTCTACACAAGTACTACAGCAAGTGTTCACATATGCACACATCATGCATGCACAGACATGCATCAGAAGGAGAGGAGAGAAGATGAAATAAATGTTAGTGCTCCTCAGAATATAGACAGGACCATAATACACAGTAGCTTATGCAATACTTTTTGAATAGCTTGAAGACAGGAGTTCAAAGTCTCTAAACATAAAGTAATGGTGAGGATGGAAACATGAATAGCAGCAATTGAATTATCACAAACCATATACAAGAACTGAAATACCATACTTCAGCCTATTAATATGTACCATGATTATAAGTTAATCCACAAAATATTTTTGTTTGATCATTACACACTGAATATCACATTATTTTAATTATTGTTATTGTGTAATACTCCATACATTCACATAACTACACCAATAAAATAAAACACTGTGTTATAAAAAAAAAAGCCACTTGGTATCTTTAACACTTAACACAGAAGATGCCTGACTTGTGATGGCATTGCCTCTGTTGGTTCATGGATTACCCTGATTCTAGACTCTGTGCCATCAGGAAAGTAGTTGTAAGGTAGGTTGTGGGACGGTCTCTGAGAACTGGTGGTGATCCAGAAAGCTGGGATAGAGAAATACGTTAAGTGGCCAAACAAGGAAGAACTCCAGACACAGTCATGAGGGAAGTAAAACACAATGACACAGAGAGAGGAGCAGAGGCCCTTTGCGACAGAGAGTAGTCAGAAGCTCATCACTGAAGAGGTGAAATTGGAGCAGAGACCTGAATAATGAGTTGAACTTCAAACAGCAAAGTTGAAAAAGACATGTGGAGCAAAAACTCATTTTTTTAAAAATTCAGAGGCATCTCAGGTGAACAGCATCTAAGGAAAAAGGAACGTTAAGGAAAATCACTGTCAGGCAGGAATCAAATTGGTCTGTTGATGTCCAAAGTAAAGAGCCCCAGTGACTGAAGTGCAGTGACAGAGAAAGGAGCCAGAAGGAGGGGTGGGTGACAGGGGTACAGGGGTAGGTGTGATGAGGGGAGAGGACACACTTGCCGAGCAGAAAAGCTGGAATTCCAGAGCAAGAAAAAAGAAATCACAGGAGGATTTAATGCAGGAGGGTTCATTTTCTCATCTGCATTATTACAGTTTATCTAGCTGTCACTTGAAGAAGACAAGAAGGAGGAAAAAATGAAATCGGAACAATAACAAAGCGATCATAGCTGGCCGGGAGACATGGCAGTGAGAACGGTGCTAAGGACAGTGGGGTGCTCTTCAACTGTTGATTGGATGTAGTATGTGACAAAAATGGAGAAATTCAGGATACTTTGGAGTTTGGTATCAGCAAAGGATTGGTCACCAATATCTAGCAGACACAGTAAAATAAACAAGGATAAAGAAGGAATCAATGACACGTAGATTTACAAGTACCTTTCTCATCTCCCTTCCCAATACCCATCTTCAGTGTAAAAGCATTAAACAAGCAAGTAAAGGGACTGGAGGATCTAGCTGGGAATATGGTCAGCTCAGACACTTCTGTTAGGATGGCTGAAAACAAGTTCTGAGCTGCTAAGTTATCTTCTTCATAAGGGAATTTTGCTTTTGATGGAGGACAGAGGATGCTGTTGTCTTGGGTATATTGCCTGCCTACAGCTAGAGAGGTACCTGTGACAGTTTCCTCCATCAATAGCATCAAGTTGCCCTTTTCATCTATTGGTTTATATGGGTTTCATCAATTGTAATTAAAAACAATCTAGTCTGCTTCTTCTTAACACCCCACTGCAGAAGTCCAACAGTGATTCCACTCTACTGGGTAGCTTTTGAGCTGGAAGAGTCGAGGGAACAGATGCAACACAGCCATTGACAGGGTTCAATTCAAATTCTTCAACCTGCATGGACTTCTACACAACTTGAAAATGGGAGGTGGTCAAGAAGTTCAGTGACATACTGAAAAGCAGTTGCCTCTCTCACATCCCATACCAGAGTCAAATTTTTTTCAAGAAAAAAAAAATTTCCAATTCTGAAGTTTTCTAATTACATTGCATCTCCAGATGAACTAACTCTGAACAGCATTTCCTCCTCCCAAGGCACGGGGTTGGCTAAATTCATTAAGTGTCTTCTGATTTCATGGACCACAGAAATGTCAGCACTTGTGCTTCCCTGCTGAAATGGCTCAGGGTCACTGGTATCCACAGGGTCTATAATCTGCTTAATTTCAATTACTGCTTCCTCATCTCCATAAGTCTCTCAGAGGCCTCCTCCTAGACTTGCTCATTTTCTGCTGAGAACTGGCTGTCCTCCCCTGCTGCCTCTTCCCCACCTGTCTCATCTCTCTGCATCTTGTTCTCACCTTGCCAAATAGACATTTGAAGATAATTCTGCTGCATATTCCTGAGAAACATTTAGTCATGATAATAATCAGTGGTTATTCATTACAGAAACAACTAGAACAACGTGACTCAGAAGATTTTTGCCCTTAGCTTCTGGAATGAACTTACCTGGAATTCCATTCCTCATAGCCTCACTTCCTGGTGGCATAGTCTTGGATAATCGTTATTAAAGTTTTATTATTTAGTATTGTGTGTGTGTGTGTGTGTGTGTGTGTGTGTGTGTGTGTATGCACATGCAAATCACTGTGCTCACGTGGAAGTCAGAGGACATTTGTGGGATTCAGAGCTCTCCTTCCACCTGTGAGTCCCGGGGATTGAATTCAGGTTGTCAGAACTGGTGGCCAGACCTCTCACCAGGCTACATGAACTATTTAAACCTCTCTGAGTTCTGGTATCTTTATCTATGAGATAAATGTAATAATAATCCTCCCTGAAAAGAATCGTTATAGCCAGTGAGATAACATACATAAAGAGCTCATCACAGTGCCTGACACACAGGAATTGCCTAATAAATATCTATGATTTTTGCCTCTATTATGATCAACAGCTTAAAAAAACTGTGTAATTTATTTTTTTTTTGGAGACAGGGTTTCTCTGTGTAGTTTTGGTGCCTGTCCTGGAACTCGCTCTGTAGACCAGGCTGGCCTTGAACTCGCAGAGATCTGCCTGGCTTTGCCTCCTGAGTGCTGGGATTAAAGGCATGTGCCACCACCACCTGGCTAAAAATCTGTGTAATTTTTATATCTCTTTTGCATATAAGAAAGGTGTTGAGCTCAGTGTCTGGCATTCATTAAGGACTCAGGAAGTTTCAGATATTGTTGCTTATGAATCAGAGAAACTCAGCATGAGAAAAGGAAAAGGAAAGTAGATCTAGTACAATCCTTTCAGTTTATAGTGAGGAAACACACAAGAGAAGGAAAAATCACCTGCCAATCAAGATGCAGAGGAACAGCAGCCCTCTCCATTGCAGGCTGTCTTCAAGACACCCCACTGCCCTGACTAGGGAACAGTGGTCAGAGGGGACAGTTTCTAAGTTGTCAAGGAGGCAGAGGGCAGGAAAGGAGAGAAAATTGCATAAGGGATGCTACAGAATAGATTCTTCGGAGAACATCAGGACAGACTTAGAAAAAACACAGCAGAGAATGCTCCCATAATTCACAGATGTACAAGAAACCTTGCAGAACAAACTCTAAAAAAAAACAGAAAAAAAAACAGAAAAATGAGACAAAGAAGAGAAAAGCCAAGGAGCCCTCTAAAAGCTCAACACAGAAAAGAGCCTTTGCAAAGAGCCTGAAGACAAAGAGTGTTAAGGTGTTTGTGACTATAGCCCTGGAAATAAAAGACTTCTCCCCATCCTAGACATGCTCTGCTGCTGTTGCTGCTGCTATTGCTGCTGCTGCTGCTGCTGCTGTTACTGCTGCTGCAGCTGTTGCTGTTGCTCCTGTTGCAACTACTGCCACCAACATACAAGGTGGTGATTTCACCTGCTTAGGGGACCCAGAACTCAGACTAAGGAATGCATAGACAATTATAGGTGGTAGCAATGGGGAAGTGAGTTTTAGATAAGGGCAAAATGGGAAACTCAGTATAGACCTGCTGTCCTGATGTGCTAACGTAGGATTTTCATATCATGAACAGAGCATTAGTCTCAAATACAAATTCACAGATACAATACCCAGAGGAAGGGGCTGACACAGAAAGAGACAATCTCTTCAAAAGCAATATACATGTGGTGTACATATGTTCAAACAAGTACAAGTACACACACACACACACAAATAAAGATGAGTAAATATTTTTCAAGGCACAAATCTAGATGGGAAGAACATTAGGGCTTTATGGTTTTTGGTTTGGCTTGCTTGCTAGGCAAATGTTGCACTGAGTCTCCATGGAAGGGACTGTGGGGCACTTGAGCTTGTTAAAGAGTAACATAACATCTGTGTCCTGCCACACCATGGTCTTCCTATGTGATGCAAGCTTACAGGAGAGGCAGAGCACCCCCTGTGACACAGAGTCTGCATCAGGATGGAAAGCAGGCTCCCAAAGAAACCACATATAAAAACTAGGCCAAAGGTCAACTCTGTGGAAAGAGGGAACACTTGAAAGCCTAAAAAGAAGAAGTCACTGTCCTTTGGGCTACAAAATGGGCTTCAGCTTCCATGTACCAGCATTGGCTATAGGGAGGGGACTCCTCCAACATTTCTAGGGCTACTATCTCTTCCACTAAGATGGTTTTTTCTTAGATTGTACTGACAAGGATAAAGAGCAAAGAAAACTGGAAAGTAGATTAGGCATCCAGGATGTAAGGATGGTAAACTTTGGTGTCTTTGAGCAAATATGTCCCAATTTGGCAGCATTCAGCCCAGCAAACTACCTAAACCATGTGTTATTTGTCTTCTCCAGGCATGGAAGAGGTCAGTGCAGAGGAAGATCATGTTAGTTGGTGACTATGATGCCTCCTAGAATCTTCTAAGGGGTTCCAAGCAGATGAATGGAAGAATCATTGTTTCCAGATGTTAGAGGTGCAATGTTGCAGTTTCCATGGAAGCAAATTCCTAGTTCCAGTGCCATTCTCACAAGACCATGTTCAAAGATTCACCAGCAAGTCCAGACATGGCCTAAGCATTCTGCCCAGCCTCACACTCCAGAAAGCATCAGACACTAGGTTTCCAAAAGAAGGCTGTTGCTGCTTAGTTCTCATGTGTGCCTGTTTGTTTGTTCATGGTATTGTTTTCCTTTTCATATGTCTGTGTGTGGTATCGGTGTGTGCCTGTGTGGTGTGTATATTTGTACATGTGTGGGAACAATGTTGTGTGGGGGCACTCACACGTTTGTGTACCTGTGAAGACCCAAGGTTGATGTTGAGAATTTTCCCCAATTGCTCTTCTACCTTATTCAATGAGGTAGGGTCTATCAATGAACTTAGAACTCACTGATAGGGCTCATCTTGCTCACTAGCTTGCTCTAGGGATCCTCTGTCTTTATCTTCTGAGAATGGAATTAGAGGTCATTCTCACTGTACTCACCCAGCCTTCACAAGGGTTCTTGGGATCCAAAAATTCCAGTCCTCATGCTTACATGGCAAGTACTTTAAACACTGAGCAATTTCCCCAATACCCTCCCCACATCTAGGTACTATGCTTAAAATAGAAACCAGAGGAAGAGACAAGATTGAGCGCTTATGGTGTACAAACAGCCCTGGTCTTTATACTTTCATTCTTTGGCTTCTCCTCCTCTCTGCTGTGCTGGTGATGACTTCAAATGAAGTACTCACATTCCATCTTTTAACAGTGCACAGAATAAGGTATGTGTTCAGACTTACAGGTTATCTATATCAAGTCTTCTCAGTAAAAAACTAAGTGATGCTTGGAAAGTGGATAAAAGCCTACCTGTGTGACAGAGTAGAAGATAACAGGTTTGCTTTAATGGGAATGAGTATCCTTGTTTCCAACCTCCTACACAGTACGGAGGGGTTAAATGTCATAACTTCAGCTCATCATCACCAGAAATGAAGGAACCTTTTTTATTGCAGCAAAGAGTTATAAGAACAGAAAGGTCTTCTATGGTGATGTTTTCTTTTGTACCAAAATGTTATTTGTATAATAAATAAAGTTGCCTGGGGGTCAGAGCTATTAGCAAGCCATAGGAAAGCAGGGCAGTGGGGGTTTGCGCTTGTGATCACAGCACTTGGTAGACAGAGCTAGGTAAGTCTCTGTGTGTTCAGGGATACAGCCAGCATTGGATACACATGCCTTTAATCTCAATACCAACCATAGAACACCTGGAGGTCTATACAGACAGGCCGTAATGAGGCAGTCCTGTGGTTGGGTTTACAACCAATGAGAAGGCAGAACAGAGACTATATAAAGACTTTAACACAGGAAGTACTGGCTCCTTCAGAGAGGTAGGACCACAGCAGGAGGAAGGATAAGGTTTTGGCTCTTAGCTCTGACCTCGGCTTTCTTCTTTGCATTGGTTCTGTGTTTCTTATTTATAAGACGGTTGGTTACATCTACAGTCTTCAGAGTCTATTTGAGATAAGTAGAAATTGTTATCATTCTCTAACTAGCTGTGTATCTGTGCATACATACACAGGACATCATTGAAATATAAATACAACTGCTATGGCTTGCTCTTAAGTGAAATCGAAAGCTCAGATGTTGAAGGTTTGGTCCACAGTGTTCCAAGGTGGTGCATATTGCCTTTTCACCATGATTCTCTGTCTCACCACAAGCCTAGAAGCATCTAGACCAACCAAATTAAATATTTTTCCTGTAAAGTAACAGTCTCTAGCATTTTGTCTCAGTGATGGAAAACTGACTGACCCAGTATCTTTTTGCCAAAAAAATTAAGCTAAAATATCAAACTTTGTGATATCAAATAAAATATTAATGGTAAAGTTTCTTGGCTACTGATTACATCAATAAATGGCAGCCACAATTAGATTATCACTGTACTTTTCCAAAGAGCACGGAAAAGAAAAGAAGGATGCCTGATACAATAGGATACAAGTAGGTGATGTACTAAAAGCAGAAGCCAGACCCATACAGTCATGGAGACCCAGACCCATACAGTTGGGAGTTAAGCATAGGAATCTTTAATACAAGGAATTTGAGGTAGCCTAGGCAACATAGAAAGAGCCTTCTGTCAGAAAACAAAACAAAACAACAACAACAAAAGGAAGGAAGGAAGGAAGGAAGGAAGGAAGGAAGGAAGGAAGGAAGGAAGGGAGGGAGGGAAGGAAGGAAGGAAGGAAGGGAGGAAGGAAGGAAGGGAGGGAGGGAGGGAAGGAGGGAGGAAAGAAGGAAAGAAGGAAGGGAGGGAGGGAGGAAGGAATGATGGAAAAAAAGAAAAGAAACAAAATTAAATAATTCTTTAAAAATTAAAAATATAGCCAGGCGGTGGTGGCGCATGCCTTTAATCCCAGCACTCAGGAGGCAGAGGCAGGCGTATCTCTGTGAGTTCAAGGCCAGCCTGGGCTACCAAGTGAGTTCCAGGAAAGGCGCAAAGCTACACAGAGAAACCCTCTCTCAAAAAACAAAAAAAAAAATTAAAAATATAAAAGGAAAGACTTGAGAGGAAGGGGCTCTAATTTGACTCCAAGGTCAACAGGCAACTGTTAATAGGGATAGATCACTTAGATAATCATAACTTGAGACATAAGTGGGTTCATCCTGGTTGGCATGGAACTGGCCAGGAACTCAAAAGGCACCAGAGATGCTGAAGGAAAACCTAGCCTGCTAGATAATGCAAAATATTCAAATCATAAAGAAAATAATAAGTCAAGAGTCATACAATAAGCATGGGGATGAAAACTCAGTCAGAATCCTCGAAGGGAATCCCAGCTGCCACAAGATCCCAGGAAGAGATGGGAGTTCACTGTGAATCCAGATTTGGGCAGTACACTGTGAAACAAACAGCAGGGGTAAGGTTAATGTATAAACTGATTGATGGGTGTCAATGAGTTCCTATATTTGAGAGAAATGGGAGAGATGTCAAACAAGTTAAGGCCAAAAATGCCCAGTGAGAGCCTTAGGGGCAAATGGGTTAAGTTTAAAAACAGAGCTGGCTTTTGTCTTAGCAACTGAGGAAGCTTGACAAGTGATTTTGTGTGTGTATGCATGTATCTATGTGAATATTTATATGTGTATGAGTGTACATGAATGTGTGTGTGAGAGACAGAGAGAGAGACAGAGAGAGAGACAGAGAGAGAGAGAGAGAGAGAGAGAGAGAGAGAGAGAGAGAGACCCAGACCAGAGGTATGGTCTGGGATCTTCTTCAATCACCCTCTATTTAATTGTTTTTAGATAAGATTTCTGAATGAACCCAGACCTCAGTGATTCAGGACTGGCTGGCTGTTCCTGTCTCTTCCTTCTCAGCATCAGGATTGCTGACATGTGCCCACTGCTCCCAGCTTTTTACCCAGGTACCAAGATTTCTAACTCAGGTATTCATGCTTATACTGCAAGTACATTCCAGACTGTGCCATCTACCCAGTCCCCAAATTACTTTTTTCAAGGCTTTGTTTGTTTATCTATGAGCTGGGAATGAGAGATACCAATAAGCATACCATAGAGTTTGAATAGCAGGAAGCGAGACATTTTTTCAGCTTAACCCCAAGTAATGCTAACTTATATCTGAACTCTGATTCACATCTTAGTAACTACATGTTATGTGGGAAAAGGGTACAAAACAATGTTTTATAGTAAGATAACATATGTGGAGACGTGTTTTATTTACAATTATTTATGTATATGTATGAATACAGGAAAAATAATACATATTTCGTTTTTATGTCTATGTGTGTCTCTGAGAGTATATGCACACCATTTGTGTAGGTGTCAATGGAGCCAGAAGAGGGCATTGGATCCCCTGAAACTGGAGTCACAGGTGGTCATGAGCTGTCCAAGGTGCTAGGAATGAAATTTGAATTCCTCAGCAAGAGTACTGGTTGTTCTTAACTGATGAAGCATCTCTCCAGTGCCGAGAATTCAGTCTTTTCCTAATGATGGCTACATCTAGAGACACAGGGGAGCTGACACAAGTGAAGAAAGGAAATTAAAAAAATAAAATGAAAGGAACTTTATTTTCAATTTTGGGGCACAAACATGCATCATTTGGATCTTTAAGATGAAACTGGACTTTTTATTGCTAATATACTAAAACCAACTGAAATACTTATTCAGCATCAAGTTATCAACATATATATAATAATTATATAGAATGGAAATTATTTAATCAATGAAATTTATTTAAATATTACCTGGCCAATTCTTTGCACCAAACGGAAACTAGGGATTACTACTATTTGACAAAAACAGAAGTTTTTGTTTCTGTTTTGTTTTTTATCTTTTTTTAAAACCACTTATCAGTTCTGATGAACTATCAGGGAAGAGATTATGTTGGAATCCAAATCTTTTAAAAATGCATTTATCATCATTAGTTTGTTGTTTCTTCATATGCAATGATTCATTTCCTCACACCCATAGTTTTAAAGGGACTTTAGAATTAAACCTTAAGAAGCTATTTTTTTCTAGAATCTGTTTGAACCCAGCACTTAATGCCAATAAAAAAGCTGGGAGTAATTTGTTTTCCTCTATAATTTCAAAGCTGATCAATACAAAAATCCTTTACTGCTGTCGTGGCTTCCATAGCTTTTAATGGTGAGTCATTATGGAAGAAATCTTGGGTTCATAGATTGCAGGTGATCAGACCCCATTTTTCTTGTGGCTTCTGTGGTTCCAAGTGTGCTGAGTGGCAGAGAGAAGAGCTGGCTTCATACAGTGCACACCACAGAACTGAGAATGTGGAAAACAGCTCACAGATGGAGGCAGGTCATGGCCCAGTACCACTGTGTAGGATAAGGTATAGGCTCTGGGTCTGCCTGATGTAGGAGCCCAGCTGTACCCTACTTGCTTGTGACCTTAGTGAGTCACTTTGCTCCTTTAAGACTTCATTTCCTTCTTGGAGTTAAAAGGATGATGATCATGGGATCAATGTCACAATTATAGTGAATCAGTGAGATGATTCAGAATACTGTTCTATAGTAAATGCTCAATATACAGTTTTATTTTTCTTATATTTGAGGAAGTTCAAATTTAGTTTGATAGCATTCATGCCTTTGATCCAATTGAAATAAATACATATGAAGCACCAACTAAATCATGCTCCAGTTTCTGCTCATAAGGACCTTACATTCTAGCTTAGGAAGACAAACATACTCCTGCACAGAAAAATTAGCTGCATTCTCAAGGTTCATCTAGTCAATTAAGACAAAACTAGGCTACTGAACCCAAAATAACTGGGTATCAGAAAAAGAAGAAATTGCTTTATGGAAGTTTCCACAAAATAGGGTTTGGTTGAGGCCTGAGTTAAGACTCTTTTAAGACAGAGGGGAAGGTGGCAGGCTGTGTGACTAAGTTTTTCAGCACTATCACAAAATACCTGATCTGAGCCACTCTTAACAGGAGACGTATGATTTGATTCACAGTTACAAAGGGTTTGATCCAAGGTTAATTATACTCATTACTTTAGGTTCAAAACCAAGTAGAATGCCATGGGTTTGTGAGTATGGCTAAGCACACCTCATGACAGCTAAGAAGCAGAGAGGGGCGATGGGAAGGAACCAGAGCCAAGATACACTCTTCAAATGCATGTCTCTGGTGACCTACTTTTCCAGCAAGGTCTCACCTTCTATAGTTCCATCACCTTCTAGTAGATTATCTGATTTTTTTAATCTATCAATAGATTTAAACCATTGATTTAAGCCAGAACTCTTACAAACTAATCATTACTTGGAAACATCTTCACAGTCTCACAGAGAAGCCTAACAGTGGATTTATTTACTAGTGGTGGATTTATTTTTTTTTTCAAGATACCTCTTAACCTTTTTTTTTTCCTTTTTTTAATGAGGCTCAAGATGAACCATCTCATTTTTTTCGACTGGCAAAGGGGTATTTTATGAGTGAAACATAAGTGTCTCCAAAGATGTTCAAAGCAAAACTATAAACCAAATGAATTGGAGAAGATTAGTTTTTACAGACCCAAAGCAATAGGGGATCACTGTAACAGGGTCTACTACTTCTTAAGCTTTACATTTGTAACTTTAGTCAGATCAATCCTGATTCTCGATGTACTGAAGATGTCATCTCCACATAACAATCTCTGAAAGCACCTATTTAGGCTCCCTCAGATGAGGACCAACACCATCCAGTCACAATAAAATCTAGAACCTGGTGAATGATTGCAGGACATCATCCTAGTGCATGGCCTTCTCATTTTAGGATCCCCTGATTGTCATTATCACCATCTGGGAACTCATGAGAAGTATGACTTCTCAGGCTCCATCTAGACTTAATGATTCAGAATCCCTGGAGTTTGTGGATAGAGACATCTGTTTTGACAAGCCCTGTAAAATATTGTGATATGACTTATGACAGTTACAGCACCATCTCAGTATTTTCCTTTCAGATATACACATTTAAGATCCTCATATTGATCATCACAATAAACTGCTATCCCTCTGTTACCCAAAAAGAGGCTTCTAACTTCTCTGATGGCCTCCATTTTAGAGAGAATGTATGGAAGGGACAACTCCTAAGGATATGTAAAATATGATTTGTTTTCACCAAACAGCAAGAAAATGAAAAAGAAGAAAGAATCAAACAGCTGTTTTAATGATGTGTTTACTTCTTGTGATGGGGCGCAACAGAAGAACCATTGAGGAGCTTTAAACAAATGGCTTATGTAGCTGGATCTTTATGCCATTTCATTTTAGCAGCAGAGAGACTGGATCTCATTGGCAAACTTACTCTACAGGCCACGGGAACTTTCTGACAGGAATACCCTGTTCATATGGGGCAAAAATCATAAATATTGATTCTACTGTTGGCTATCCTCATCCAAAGTGAGTGATGGATACTGGAAATGAAGGGGCACTTTTGTATCCTGTGCAGGGACACATGCAGGAACATGCAGTCCGTGCTGTAAAGAGGAGTCAACACGTGCATGTCATGACTAATTTAGCAAATAGACACTGTAAATATTTTGCTTTGTTTTTCATTTTTGTTTTGTTCTGAGGTAATCCCCTCCCAACTAGGACACCCATGAAGCAGTATAAGGATGACACCAGCAGAAATTAACTGGACCCAGAATCTCAAGAAGCACCTGACCGCCAAACACACAAAAATGAGGGAAGAGTTTCAGAGGGAATAATGGGGGAAACAGAAAACACAAGCCTCAAGACCCTTGCTAACCAAATGGCTGGTGGAGTGGATCAAGACTAGGCTTCAGGATGATTGACTTCCCCTCACCTACCCCCTCCTTTCCCCTATATGATATGCTGGTTATAGATAGGACAGGAAACTATTTTTTTAGGATATTAATCCACAGTCTTCTCAGATTGCTATCTGTCTGCATAACAAGCATCAACAACTGATAGAAGCAATGACCAGAAGATGAAAATGTCACCAATATATTCTATGTCCTTTCTAAAATTTTCTCCCCATGGGATGATTCTAATTCCAAACATCAAATATGTGGGTAAAAAAAGTAGGAAAACTAGAACTTAAAAAGATCAGAATAAACACGAGTTTATTTGGTTCTTCCATGGAGTACCAGAAAACATTCCTAGGAATTTTCTTCTAGCATTTAGTACTTAAAAATGTTCTTCACAGATATTTTCCTACTAAAATTCACTATTTGTTACATACAAGCATAAGTAGTCCAAAATTCCTTCTGTTACATACTTTGAAGAACTGTGACCCACCCAAGAGGTGTGTTTCTATGGTGATTTTAGATTCCAGTTGACAAGGAAGACTAACCATCATGGGGTCATTCATAAATATTGGTTACATGAAAGAACAATGGAGGCACAATGGACTGAAAGATGGCTGTAGATAAATCTACAAGATTTGAATTTGTCTATTACTGATAGACAAGGAAAAACATTCATGGAATTTCTCAGAAGTACCTTTTCATGTACAAATTGATTGCCAAGACTCCCATAGGGCCAACAAAGTGCTTTAAAATATCTTAACATCCATCTTGGAAATGATCAGATCCACCCCAACACTACTGCCCATTGAGAACACAGTATTTATGTCTAGTTAAGTCTTGAAACTATACACTTAGAGTCATGTGCCAGAGGGACTAAGGAACTTCCCAAGAGAGATGCTGTTTCATCCCTTCTGCTATCTCATCACAAGTCAATAGCTGGAGTTGAGAAGGGATTGGTCTTTGGAGACCAAAAGGTTTTTGAAAGAGATCAGCTGATCCATCTAGATGTAACCCTGCATTTTTGGAAGATGACAAAAGAAAGGTCTTGGCTTCTGTGAAAGGGAGTGTAGATCTTAGTTTGAACTCTGGAAACTATGTTTTAACCATAATTCCACCACCATCTAGCAAAGGAAATTGTGCAAACCCTTTCTCTCTAAACATGAGCTTTTTGTCTATCAATGAGAAAATGGGAGTCATAAATACAAAGTCGTAAATACACTAACATGGCATTACTAGTAGAAGACTTCACACCTGACTTCCTGTCATAGGTTACAATCAAGATACAGGCACCCTAAATATACCATATAAAATTACCTTCAGACTATGCATATGAGGTGGATATGAAATGTAAATGAATTCTGTGTGTAGGCTTGGTCCCATCCTTAAGACATATCATTATGTACACATGGATACTTCAAAGCCTGTAAAAGTTCAATATCTAAAACACTTTCGATCCAAGCCTTTCAAATAAGGGTTTCTCAACTTGTAATGACAGCAATTGCTGACACACTGAGTATTCAATAATTCTAAACACTCTGAACATGCCATCTGACCTGGACCTCACCAGTGTTCTTTGAAGTTAGACACTGAGCCTGGTAATTTATCTAAGATTACACACAAAAATGGCAGAGTCTGGCTTTAAATGCAGGTAGATCTCAGTCTAAAACCTGAACTCATAATGACAGCATTAATAACTAGAAAAAAAGCATCCCAAATTAGAAAACACGCTGAAAAAAACAAAGTACATCAAATGCATAGGGCTTTATGAGTAGCCATGAGACTTTTAGCATCACTCTGCAATTTACACCAACATGAGGCAATAGGCATTTTCCCCTTAATTATGAGAAAGTACCTTCTCTGTGAATTATTATCATTCTGATCATCTATATGCCAGATCTCCCTGGTCCTTAATGCTAGGTATTTTAAAAAATTACTGAAAAGATATGGAGAACCATACCAGGAGGCAGGGGGTGACTTGTAACTGTCTTCAATTGCTATGAGTGAGCTGAATAATACAGGTTTTGTATAGTTTACTACCCACCAGAATAATCGTAAAATGTCCATCCAGCTCCTAAGTCTTGATTTCATAATGTGCCAAATAGCAAGGGTATTATCTTCTGATTTAAATTGCAGGGCAAAGGTGATTTCTGATAACAAAATCCACAGATGATAGAACACTGGCACCCCTGGTAGCAAGTGTGTTTGCGGGGTGTAGAGCAAGCAGGAGTAAAGGGTTCTGACAGATAGGCTATGTTCTCTTAGAGAGTACACATAACTGGGTTCTAATTGCTTGCAGTAGGAATTGGTCCTTGACTCAGGTTTTATCAACTTCCTTCTTTTCCCTGTCTTACTCCCCCAGTCATTCATTATGTTCATTGAGACCACTTCTCATCTATTTGTACCCAAATTTGAGGCAACATGATTTTTGAAAAGAAAAGACTAACTAAATATTTATTCAGTAAGCAAGTCTAGAAGACCAAGTCATAGGTGGGACTTAAGATTTCCTATGCCAAGTTTGCCTGTCCTACATGATGTCCACGGAGGTGAATCTGATGGATACTGTATCCATGAGTAGGTTCTATTTATGGCATAGTGGACCTTAATATAAAGAGATTATCTAGGAATCCCTGATCCTAGTACCTGAGTCTCTCTGAGACATTTATTCTCATCTTTTTGCCTAAAAAGAAGCAGGAAAAACTCAACATGAGTGTAGCCTTGTTGCCTTGAAGATGGATGTGGCAATGTTATAAAAAATGTAGCTGCCTCTAGGAACTCATTGCTGACAGCCTATGAGAAAATATGGATCACAGACCAACAACCATGAGGAACTGAATTCTTACAACATGAATGAATTTGGAAATTATTATCCTCCAGAGCCTCCAAATGTAACCTTAACCCAGCCAACAACTTGAATCCAGATGAGCCCACCCAGACTTGCTGCCTAAGTCTCTTTATGAAAATAAATGTGCAATATTTCAAGCTCCTAATTTTGTGATGACTTGTTACATAGCAATAGTAATAAATCCTAAAATGCCATTCAAAGGGAAACACACCTATATGTCTAGTTTTGAAAAAAAAAATCAAGTGCTTTCAAGTAATGTTTCAATATTTGCTTGCTAAATAGTATACATAGTGCATCTTAAAATATCTTACTGTTTTTTAAATTTTATGTATACACCTAATGTTGTGTGAGTATGTATATGGTGTATGTACAGGTTCAAGTGGGCTTGTGCATGTCGGGGGGGGGGGGGGGCAGATAATTATGCATGTGTTTGCATTTGTGTGGACGCTAGAAGTTGATATGAGGTGTCTTCCTCAATTGCTCTCCAACTTATTTTTTTGAAACTTGACCTCTCTCTAAACCTGAAGCTTACTAGTTCTTCCAGGCTGGCTGGTCAGTGAGCTCCAAAATCTACCTCCCCAGTGCTGGGGTTACAGACATCAGGTACCATATTCAGCTCTTTACATTTGGTATCAGGGATCTGAAATTAGGACCTTATGTTTGCACAGTGGGTACTTTATCAGCTGAGCCATCTCCCCAGCCCAATATTCTTTCTGTTTTTGAAAATCAAGCTTATTCCAAATGATTCTATGCTGAAATTTAATTTGATGACAACACAAGCATCTCAAAGTCAATTGCTTAAATAATTAGTCTTGATGGAGTGTTTCAAAGAAATTAAACCATGACAGCATCAGTTTGTGGGAGCAGAAATTACTTTCTACAGGGGGTCAGGCTGGAGGGAATAAGTCGGTGACATCATGGTTCTTAAGGCACCACCTCGCTTTTAAGTGAGGCTGTGATGAATGTCTACAGGATGAAGCCATGAGGTTAGGCAGGAATTTTAGATCTCTCAGTTCTCTCTGGATTTCCAGCAATCCCAAACTGCAAAGGAGCCAGGTACCACTTATTCATGTCTCCTCATTTTTTTCTCCTTTCAATTGTTAATGCTGACACTTAGATTCATCATGCTGGGGTAGATTTTAATGAAATCAGAAGTGAACAGAAGTCAGGCATACTCTGTGTTGTCCCAGAACCCCAACTACTCAGACAGGATGCAGGTGGGAAATGCTGAGCCCTGACTATCACACAAATGAAAGCAGATAAGGAGCTACATAGGCAGGCTAGCATGAAATGAACTCAAGCCAAGAAAGGCCTAACTGACATGTGAACTACCTGCCACCCAGGGGTGTATTTTTACCATGTTCTCTTTCTACATATTTGATTTGGGCTATAGTTTGCTGTTTTCAAGCTTAGATATTTTGATGCCTTTGAAGACATTTACACCACTGAGCCACATGTTAGTGTGCAGGAAAGAGCACTTGGAAACAAACGACACAGTTGGGTCCAACCCTGGGCTCTATCTGTTCCATTTAATAGATAATGACATGTTTTCTCCTATCTCTGGGTTTTTGGGAGCCCTGCTGGCCAACTTCTTCATCCTTCCCCAGCTCACATCCATGCCATATAATCTGTTGAATACACAGGTGCCAGATGAATGCTTTATAAATATGTATCACATCATGTCTCTCTGTTTCTATCCTCTAATTGCTTCCCATCACATACAAAACAAAGCCCCAGACTTCCCAAACTTAAGCCTTCAAAGCTCTATGTTACTTGACTTTTGTGTACCCCTTTGGTCTCTCAGTATTACTTTCTTTAACACTTCATCCCACACTAGAATATTTTTGTCTGCTCTGATAAGCCATTTACATGCTTCCCATCTTAGAGCCTTTCACTTAACATTCCCTCTATGTGGAAGATCTTCTCTAAGGATTTTCTTATACTGGCTTCAGCACCTTCTTTACTGTCTTCAAACACTGTTCTCTGAATTCATTACATTCTTTGTGAATTGAATTTATCTTCTACTATAACAAAACTCTAAAAGAGATAGGATTTTTGTCCATGATATTTACAAGCATCATACACCCACCATATCTAAAAGGGTGACTAGTATATGGAAAGTCAACAAATATTTGCCGAATGAATGAATGAATGAATGAATGAATGAATGAGTAGTCTAGCCACCATCTGCCATATTACATGTGATAACCTCTGCTTGTCAGAATATGTAATCAGGCAAACTAAAACAGCCCATTTCCCAGTGTGCCACGAAACAGAATTTCTAGGATACCAGCATTACAGCTTTCATGGTGGAAACATTTAAATGCTTCACATACCTGGCCCTTGTGGGAAGGAAGAGAAATACACATAACTGGTGTCCATTATGCCATCAAGGAGGGAGCTGGCAAGTTAAAATCCATTTTCCCTTTCCTGTTGCTTGTGGAGCTGCATCTGTTTATTCCCCTTACTATCTTGGAACAGTTTCCTTCCCCTTTCCCTCCATCCACTGAGTTAATGAGTTTGCAAAGAAAATGGACTCTCTCTGCCTTTGCTATTACTTCAAGGTGACAATGAAGCTTTGTCCCTCTGTAGGAACTGGCTTCCCATTGGGCCTTTGACTGTACTATTTCCTTGAATGCCAAACCCAGGAAAGGAACTCACTTCAAAAAGTTTTCTTATACAATATCAGAAGCTCTTTTGCTCTAATAAATGGTGGTTTTCTTCAAATTAACATATCTAGATAGAGTCACAGCTAGTACTCTGTTGATATCTTCATATATTATGTAAAAGGACATATGTAAAGTACTCAAATGTCTCTCAATTCCCTGACTTAGGAATGTAAGATTTTAGGGTGTGCTTCAGCTTTTGTTCAATTAAAGAACTTTAGAATTCTATCACCCTCAAATCTGAGGATATTAGCCCCTCAAGAACAGGCAATTGCTTTTGCTTCCTAGTCACTTTTTGCCCTTCATAAGAACTCACCCTTGAGAGCTGACAAATAAAGATAAATTACCAGTCTAGAGCATTCCAACTAACTAAGCCACTGTAGTCACTCCAGTGAAGCCCAAAGCCCACATTTTGCTTTGTTAGCTAAAATTTCTCCTCTCATTGTCTTCAACAATGTGACCTAGAATTGTATAATTCCAAGAAAAGGTTGGAAGAGCCAGCTTCTTTATCACAATGGCTTTACTTTCAGACTTAATGATATTCCTTGACTAGAAAAGGAATTGTTTCATACTAAAAAGGTCTGTGATTGAATCCCTGGGTTTCTAAATAAATAACTTTTGCCATATACATAGTAAGTATATGTATATGTACATATATATATAAAATCTTTGTCATTTATATATACTAGATTCTACACTGTGTTATAGGGCACAAAATTAACTGCTAATGTAAGAATTTATATTTATCTGATAGAGAAACTTATATTTAATAAATTTACTGCTTTACTGTATGCTAGAAGTCTTAGATTAAGTTTTATTTGTAATACTTCAGTTCATCTTCACAGTGATTGACAGGCACATACTTTATTAGTACAATGATGAACATACAACGAATAAGCATTCTAGCAGAAGTATTGACTTGTATCTCTAATCATAGAAATCCACAGAAAGTAGACACATGAAGATTTAGAATTCAATGTCAGCCACATCAACATAAAAAGATCAAAGTCACTGGGATATATGAAACCTTATGCAAAGAAAGGTGGTTTAAATGAATAAAGAATTCTAGAATCAGACTGCCTGGGTTTGGTACCCCAGTCCTGCCACTTAGTAGTGATGAGACACTGGATAAGCTATTTAACCTCTTTATATCTCAGTTGCTTAGAATAATCAGTATCACAGAAAACAGTTTCCCAAACTCTGAACATTTTAGAATCAAGTGCCAGATTTTGGCAATGCACTTTTTACCATTTTATTCTTATATATTTTATCACTATTTGTATATTATACCACTTAACATTGCCTTTTACAATGCCATTCTTGCACTTGCTGGTAAAAGAGTCAAATCTCAAAGGTTAAGGTCACAATCCTCCACAAGCTTCCCTCTTAGCCAGACACCACACACAAATTCCATAGCTCTCTGGCCTCTTGTACTTCTGACCACCTAACTAATATTGTATTATGTATAAGGGAAAACATGTTTATATTTCAGTAAGATAGGTTGCCTGCAAACACTAAATTTCCATGCCCTTGGGCTGCACCTCCTTCCTGTATGAGAATGTGTAATATTAGCAGAAAGCTCCTGTGAGCTAAATATCCAGACTGTTTGCTGTGTTTCACTATGTAGTTATGATTGACTGAACCACTGATCATGGGATTACACACAGTCTTCAACCTCTTGAGAAGTAGGTGGAAATCATGTGACCCAAAATCATAACTCTCAAATTATTTGGAGAATCTTCCCAGAGTGTTTGGGCCTCATACTAAAATTACTAAGAGGTCACTATGAGTCACCTTTTTTTGGCATAAGCCCTGAGAGAGCCCAAAATGAATAAAAGGAAATTTATTATCTCTTGGCAATTCCAAGGAGTAAGAAGTCACCTTTCAGTGACCAGAAAGGAAGGGCTATGATCCCAAGACTTAAGAGGTTGAAGCAGTAGGATAAAAACTTCAAGGTCAGCCTGAGCCACATAGTGAGTTACAACCCAGACGAGAAAGCATAACAAGACAGTCTCAGAACAAAACATAATTCTTCAGTGTATGATTTCAGTTTCCTTTTCATTTTAAATAAATTTGCTGTCATTGTAAGAAACGATATAATGTAATCATATCCTATCAGTGGGAGTCACAGCTTGTCTAAAACACCATAAAAGAGATGAGTGACTAAAAATTTTAAGTGTTATCTGCATATCATCCAACATCATCTACCATCACCACTGATGTATTTTTACACCGTTTGTTATACCATTTTCCCCAGCAAATCACTTCCTTTTCTGTGGTCACTATTGACATCCAACTTGGCGAACCAATGAGTTTTATCAGAGTTATTTACAGAAGCAGCACTGAATGTGAATAGAAGCAGAATGTATATACTTCAAAGATCTGTCAGAAGCATACTGTTCTATCTTGTTATTTCAATTGAAGAGACAGTAATTCTAGCATAAGGAAAATACTTGCCAAAATCTTTTTTGCAGTGTGTCTTATACTATTTCATTATTATGCATTATAACACTATTAATTTAACATTGCCTTTTACAAAGCCATACTTCTACCTGCTGTTTAGAGACAATCAAATCTCAAAGGTTAAGGTCATAATCCTCCATAAGACTCCCTGTCAGCCAGACACCAAACACAAACTCCATAGGTCTGGCCTTTTGTACTTCTGACCAACTAACTAATATTTTATTATGTATAAGGGATGAGACATATTCATATCTCAGTAAGGGGGTGGCCTAGGTCTAATCCCATGTACATAGATAGATGACTATATTTGGAACCACAGTTTCATCATAAAAGGTACCAGTTAGGACTTCATCCCAGTCTTTGACCTTCATATCATGGGTCCTTCCTTCACTCCAAAAATTATGTCATCCATTGTTATGTGACACTATTCCTGGGGAGAAATGAACAAATATCCACTTATCCCAGATATGGAACCAACCACAGATCAAAGTGAGGACACTAATGAAGTTCAACCTGATGAAGCAATGAGTTTTATCAGGGTTATTTACAGGATCAGAAACAACTCAAAGACAGGCTGGGCAGTGGTGGCATACGCCTTTAATCCCAGCACTCGGGAGGCAGAGCCAGGCGGATCTCTGTGAGTTTGAGGCCAGCCTGAGCTACAGAGTGAGTTCCAGGAAAGGCGCAAAGCTACACACAGAGAAACCCGGTCTCGAAAAACCAAAAAAAAAAAAAAAAAAAGAAATGACTCAAAGACATCGACATTACCAAAGTTCCCCAAAGCATGGGTGACAGCTGACAAAAGCTGGAAATATGGAACACACTGTATAGTCTGTAGACAGCTCAACATGTTGGAGAGTGTCCTTCCCTGGTAGGTCAGTTGGGCTAAGCCTCTTGCAGGCAACTTGGGTGATCTCTGCTTCTTCTAGGTTGCTTGTCTCTTCTAGGCAGCTCAGGTTGTCTGAGAATGTCTTTTAACAGTCCTTACTACTTGTATATGCTTGGGAGTGGGTAGTGAATCTGATCAGTTTCAGGAACTTCCTGAAGCTATTAAGATGTTTGTTTCCTGAGCATAATAGCTCATCTGCAGGATAAAATGTTTCACTTTACCTTAGAGCAGTGGTTCACAACCTTCCTAATGTTGTGACCCTTTAATACAGTTTCTTATGTTGTGGAGACCCTCAACTATAAAATTATTCATTCCTACTTCCTAAGTGTAATTTTGCTACTGTTCTGAGTCATAATGTAAATATTTGATATGCAGGATATCTGATGTTATCCCAAAGGGGTCACAACCCACAGGTTGAGAACTACAACCTTCGAATATACTGTTTTTCACCTCCTTCTTAGCATCCTGTCTTAAAATATCCTGTTGTTCTACCTCCTGGTTAAAATCTGTGTCTTAAAGAGCTTTCCTCCAAAACAGAAGGTATTAATTTTGGAGAAAAGTGCTACACACTATCTGTATTGGCCTAAGAATTGAATGTAAGGGAGGGCCAGACATTCTTCTTTTTGTGTTACATGCATTCAGTATTTTAAGGACAGTACATTGTGTAAAGTGCTGAGAATTGTCAATTGGGCTGGCCAGTTTGATGAACCTTATAGCTGGTATTCTGTGTCAGGTAAGCTCTGATTACTATTTCTTCCCTGATATTGAATGGACGTTTTGTGCAATATCCTTATCCCAGCCTGCAGGCTTATGGAAACCAATCTTTTCTCCTTCCTATTTATGTATTGCCCGATCAGTCTCCATAAATAATAAGCACAATGTGGGTCAATGTAAAAATGCAACTGAGGAAGAGCTAGCTTAAGGAACTTATATCTTGAAGAAAAAAAAGTGGAATAGCATCTAAGAAACTTTCTCTAAGCCTTCTGAATAACTCTACTTTGCAGCTCTTCTCTTCTTCCTTCCTTTCTTTTTTCTTTTCTTTTCTTTTTTTTCTTTTTGCTATTTGTCTCATGGAAATTACAAAGTAAAGGCAGAGACAGGCATCTATTTGTAAATTTAACATTGATTTTTCTCCTTTTGTATATATGCACAGGCATAATTGTAGTGAAGTCTTTAAAATTTAAAAATACATTAAACAGATAAATGGGGCTCCTAAAAATGTGCATGTGAACAGTTCTTTCCTTGATAAAGCTTTCTGCTATGAAAACTCAATGCATTCTGGGAATACACTCTTGTAGACTGAGAGTTATCACCCGACAGCTACTAATTCAGATATCGGCATTCTATAGTTGGGTTGCAAATGGACTCTCATGTGTTTTTAACTCTTCTCTTTACATTTTTTTTCACTCAGCATGTAAGTCCTGCAGTGCACTTTTGCAAAAATGTCTCCATGTCATTATCATCTCCTTTCCCCTGGCCATCACGGCAGTCCAGACCTTCTCTGCTCTGTTCTAGGTTAACTGAAGCACATATCAAGTTGCCCTGAGAATGTGTGCATGTCTGGACAGTGCACAGATCTCTGCACAGCAATGCTCCTTACCTATTCCTTCAGTTACTGGGTCCTCTCCCTTGCTGGGCAGACAGTATATTTAGTAAAGGCTCTTGGGTTCTACAACTGACTGCCAAATAACTCTCCTACATTTGTTAGCTCTATCACTTTAGGCAAGTAGATTTGCATTTTGAATTCACTTAGAAGAATCTACTTATTAGTTGTTATGAGAATTGAATAGAATGATCCATGTAAAGAACTTTGTATAATGCATGGCATATTGTCACACACACAAAAAAAAGCGGTAGCTATTTTATCTGTGGGACTAAATCTAAAGCCCTCAACTATATTGTATTACCTTCCCCAAACTAAGCCATCCCTTTTGCCTCTCAAGTTTTTATTATGTGTTTCTTAAATGATGTTAGCAATGAATGATTCATTCCAGTCGCCCAAAGCCAAAGTTGTAAGCAATCTATCCTCAAGGAAATATGTTTCTGTGGACAAGGCCAGGCAAGGCACTGTAATTCACCATTTTGTTAATTTCTATTATGCCTCAGGCTGGGAAAATCTAATTACCAGGGTAAGGGAATCACCACTCATCATCCCAGATGGAAATGCCTGCCAACCACATTGTAGAAACACAAACATTTTCGGTCAACTGCCGTTCTTATCAAAAGGTGAAAAGCAATGTCCTTTGAGGTAAGAAATTCTGCTCTGGATAATAAGAGCTAAGTTCTGTTTTTATACATGTTGAGCCTCTTTCCCCAGCTGGACTGTAGTAAGTTGCTGGAGGTTAGAATGCAGCTTTCAAACATGTTTTATTGCTTTCAGGAACAAAATTCACTTTTCAGGTGATAAAAAATAAGGAAGTTTTTCATTTGTTAGTTTTGTCTAGCATACACAGACAGCAGAAGGAGAATTTGTTAGTCCCCAGTCTGTCTCTGTCGTTCTTGTTAGAGAAAATAAAGAGGAAGAGTCCTGTTACTACATGTAATAGAAACAAGCTGAATCCAGCTATATATCTGGTACATGGTTAAATCAATAAATGACTAAAGACTTATGTAGACATTTGTCAAAAGATGGCACATATATGGGCAACTGGTTTCTGGGTTAGCACCTTCTACCTACCAGGATGACACCAATCAAAAGGTCAGTGAGCTATCACCTCACACCTGTTAGGATGAGTATTATCAAAAAATTCAAGAGACAAATGTTGACAAAGATGTGGGAGGAAAGAAATCTGTTATTCATCAACAGTGGGAATATAAATAGATACAGCCATTATAGATATCAATACAGAGATTCCTCAAAAACTTGAAAGTGTGTCCCTATGGTGTAGCAACCCTACTTCTGAGTACATACCCAAAGGAAGTAAATATCCACAGATGAATGGGTAAATATATGTATATATATATGTATATATATATATTCCTAATACATACATGCATACATACATACTTATATACATATATTCGCAAGTGTGGGGGGGGGTATTATTCAGGCAATGAAAGAAGGAAGTACTTTTATTGTGACAATGAAGGTGAACCTGGTTGGCATTATATTAAGTAGAATAAATGAAAAATACAAGTACTCCTTGATCTTATTTCCTGTAGCATCTAAAATAGGTGAACTCATAGAAACAGAAGTAGACTGCAGAAAATGGGACATGTTGGTCAAGGGTCCAAAGTTTTATAGGATGAATAGTTTTTTGTGTGACTACACCATGACTACCGTGGTGACTACAGTTAACATGCTGCATTGTCTGCTTGCAAAGAGTTCTCAGGAACCCTTACCATATCAAAAAGAATGCTACCTAAGAAGAAGTTTGAGTTTCATGATCATTTCATAGTGTATACATGTATCACAACATCAGATGAAATCTATACAATTAGTATTTTTCTGTATAATCCAAGACAGTGAAAATTTTAAAACACTAGCTTAAGCAAAATAGATGGGGCTATTCCCTCACAATTTTAAAACTTATGTGTATGTCAAGTCTGAGAATTCTAAACCCTAGAGCTCTAATGATGTCCTTGAAGACACTATTTCCAACTGTTATTGCTAATCTTCTTTACACTGGCATCATCCCAGGCTCTTCCTTTATGGTCTTCTCTATGAGATCCATCAGCCCCAGTCTCATAACAACTAGGCAAATACAAGTTTCGTTTTCCCAAAACTGATGAGTCCTGATTTGATTGGTAGCTTGAGCACCATGCCTTCCATAACACTATTCACTATCTTTATCTTTGGGGAAGAGCAAATCCTCAAATTAGTCTCCCAAGAACGGAATCCCAATGGGAAAGGATAATTCTTAAAGGAACAACTAGAGCTGTTCAGGATAAAGGTCAAAGGGGTCAAGGCTACTAAGATGGTCAGTAGACACCTAAAGCTTTGAACATTGCATGTGTAGCCTTTGAGCCCCTAAACTAAGAGCTTAAAGATGATGAGCTTTAATACCAACAAAAAGACATAGAGCACATTTCCTTCTGCAAATTAGAGTCTTTTTGTTCACTCCGTATCCTTCTGAGAGTCCATCGCTCCTGTTGTCTCTTTCCTGTTTGTCTTTGCTGCATTCCCTTGTGTGTTCTCAAGTCTGAGGAAATGATCTGTTAAAGCTGGTTTTCACAGGACACTGACTTTATCTGCTCTGAAGCCCAGTAGAATAGGATAATGACTACTTCATTTCATTTGAGCTCTACAGCAATCAAGTTTTCCTTTCTTGAAATTGCATTGTTCCCTTCTGTCTCATCATTTATATTTTGATCTGTCCAACATCTCCCAACACGGATTGATTGGTTACCTGTAACAGGCACTGGAATAGATACAAGTGCCACAGGATTTTGATTAGACACTATATGAAGTGGTGGTATGTGTGTAGTAGCAACATTGTTAGAATGGTGTTGCAAGGATTAAAGTTTACAGACTAGAAACAGATATGGGTTCAGCAAAACAATCCTAAAATTATAAGATCTGGAGAGAATGAAAGAAAATAGATATATTAAAAAGGAGAGAGACAGACAGACAGACAGACAGACAGACACACACACACACACACACACACACACACACACACACACACAGTCATTCCAGAATGAGCAGGCACAGACATAGAAAACAAAGGGCATCTATGAATATCTGAAAGTGATTACTGTGGTTGAGGGCTGAGAAAAGTAGGTTGCTAATTTAGAGAAGATACTGGACTAGAAATATTGGGTGAAAGGAAACCAGAGGGACAGAGAGATGGAGATGGTCATCTAGAAATTAGACTAAGAGAAGGTGATGATGAAGGACAGAGTATAAGTAAAAAAAATCATATGAGCCATGAAATATGATATAAAGGCAAAATTTCTCATTTCAACCCCACCATAGTTTACTGACACCTTAGTGGATTTATAAATGCAACTTCCTGTATGTTGAAGTGGAAGAATCGTTTGTATATATTCCAAAAAAGTATCTAACATGGTTTATTCTTCTGACACAGTAATTATGAAAGTTGAACTTTCTTTGTAATTCCACTGACAATTAGTGCAATAATTATGCATAACTAGTCACATAGCTAGGCAAAACATTTGTCATATTGTCCCCCTTTAAAAAGTGATTAAAAATTATTCTGGGGAGAGAGGTGTGTCATCTAATATTTTCCCCCTTTTCTTCTGTAAGCTATATCAAGGCAGGATGTTGGTGCACACCTTTAATTCTAACACTAGGAATGCAGTGGTAGGCAGAACTCTGTAATTTGGAGGTGAGCCTGATCTACAGAGCAATTTCCCAGCCAGCCAAAACTACACAGTGAAACTCTGTCTCAATCAACAAACAACAACAACAACAAAGTAATACCAAGTCATTTTATGACAGCACTATGTAATACATAAATTTTGTTACTATATATAAACCATTGTGTTTGCTTTTTTGTTGGAAAGTTTGCTCCCAAATAATAGAGACAGCAATAATCAAACATCCCCCATCTATCAAGAACCCCAGGATCAGCCTTAACTTCACAGTTGTCTTTTCTAAGATCATGATCTCCCAGAAAAGGGCTTCCAAGTCTGAAGTCCTGGCCACTCTGGCCTACAGAAGATACTTGAATTGGTCTCATATGATGGAGAGACATAGCAGCAGGAATGTGACACAGTTGGTCACATCACATCCCTAGTGAGGAAGCAGAGAGAGAAGAATGCTGATGTTCTGCACGCTTTCTCCTCTTGATTCAGTCCCAGACAATGGGCCAGAGGATGGTGCGACCCACAACTCATAACTAGAGGTAACAATGCTCATCTTCTCCTAGCTTCCGGCATTGCCTTGCCATTTTGAGAACTATACTTATCATTGCTTGACATCTCATTATATGTCTTTGGTGCTTCTGCTAATAAAGTGCAACGTGCCTTATCCTGGCCAGTACCTAATACCTCTGCAGCTTCAAGTCTTGTTTATGCATCCTTTGGGGAAGTTCATCCTTCTAGAGGTACATGAACCACTGAGAGCTTGATGGATTTTGATGATACAGTGCAAATTCTCTTACCTTGATTTGTCTACAATGCTGATCTCATAGCATTGTTATGAGGCTTAAGTACAAGATTTGCTTAGTACCATGTGTGCCACATAGAAAGACTCAATTAAATAGAGTTTTCATTATGTCCAAGGCAGTAAAAACACTACAATATTTACACAGCAAAAAAAAAATCTTCTGAGTTAATTTTCATTCCTGTATTTGAGGGGAAAAATGAACTCATATGCACACTGGTAACATTCACTGGATGCCTCCTACTCTACCAAGTACTATTGTATTAGCTTGACATGTATTAACTCTTTCAGTCTTCAGCATGGCTACTGGTGAGAATACTAGGGTTATCTTTTTTCAAAGGTAAGGATGTTAAAGCATAGGAAGATGAAAAAGTAACTTTTCCAGTGTTACACCACCAGGGGATAGTGGAGTCAGCACGTGCACCCATGCTATCGGGCCTCATCAAGAGCCCTGTCTGGGACTCACAGTCTTACACAGGTACACACAGCACACAGTGGTAAAGCGTGTCTGAGCACCTTCCAGGACTACCCTGGAAGGAAGAGCAGATGCCAAGCATGATGCACTGTGCTCCGAAGATGCCCCAGAGTCCAAAGAACCATTATCCTGGGAGAGCAACAAAATGCTGCTAAGTCTCATCTGTTCAACTTGGGCAAGACAAACAAAACATTTGTGACCTACAGTCTCCGTTTTGTAACACCATCAGCAATACACCTCACATTTGGTTTTAGCTAGACCTTTCCAAGCAACCAGGGCATGGTGCCTCAAGGCTGAACACACACAGAAGTGACAGATGCTGTCCACAGAAGGCTAATGCCATTGTTCTCTGAGGCTGCAGGAAGAATGAGAATCCCTCTAGAACCTGAGCACCGCACATTTATTACAGCTCCCTCAAAATATTCTCTCTAGGTTTTTATGAGTTTGGCTGTCTTTCTTACTCTCCACAGAAAGCCTTAGTAGAGCAGGTAATGAAAACACAGAGGCTTTTCTAGAGCCAAGTTTTATTTGCTGAAATTACCCGCAGGATCTTGAAGTCAGAAGACCAGATGTGTATTTTATGTTCTGTGGCTTTCCATAGAGAAACATTTAAAATGGTCCATCTGTATCAGATCCCTAGGTCTGCCAGAACAAAATACCACAGACTGAGTGGCTTAACCAGCTCAGATTGATTCTCTAACAATTGTGGAAGCTGGAAATTTGAGACCAAGGAATCAATGGGGTTGTTTTTATCCTAAGTGTTTTCCCACTTGCCTTGCAGATGACATATCTTGCTGTATTTTCTTATAGCTTGGCTCCTGGTGTCCCCTTCTCATAAAGTCTTCTTTGATTAGGAAATTGTAGCATGAATTCTAATTGGTATTAACAAAAACCAAGAGCCAGATATCAAGGTAAATGCTGGAAGATCAGAGAGACAAAGGAACAAGCCATAGCCAAGTCTCACTCACCAGCTTCTGAGCCAAAAGAAACCCAGCTTCTGTCTCCTCCCATTTTATATTCCTTTCCCTGCCCAGCTATATCACTTCCTGTCTCTACCTCCCTAGTTCTGGGATTAAAGGCCTGTATGCCTCCCAAGTACTAGGATCAAAGGCATGAGATCCTAAACGCTGGGATTAAAGACATGAGCCTCTACTCGGGAGGCAGAGGCAGGCAGATCTCTGTGAGTTCAAGGCCAGCCTGGGCTACCAAGTGAGTTCCAGAAAAGGCGCAAAACTACACAGAGAAACCCTGTCTCAAAAAACAAAACAAACAAACAAAAACAAACAAACAAAAAAAAAAAGACATGAGCCTCTATCACCTGACTCCGTTTTTCTTCTAAATTGGATCAAGCTCGTGTAGCCTAGGGTGGCCTTGAACTTCTGATCTTCCTGTTTCCTCTTCCCAAGTGCTGGGATTAAAGGTGTGTGCCACCACTGCCTGGCCTTTATGGTTAACTAGTAGCTGGCTCTGCCCTCTGATCTTCAGGCAAGCTTTATTTATTAAAGTACAAAAAAAAATCACCACAGGAAATAACCAAATAACCTGACATTAACTTCGTTACTTCTGGAAAGATTCTTTCTCCAAATACTGTCACATTCCACAGCACCAAAGGAAGGTTAGAAACTCAACCTAGAAGTATGTGGGGTGAGAGGAGAGAGGACACAACTCACAAACTAGTCCACAACTCTGTCCATTATCCATCCACATATCTCTAGGGTAACAGGTCTCACCACCTCATAGAAAGGAGAAGTGATTCTGAATTCTCTGGATGGGAGTATTTCTCTCAAATTTAGTGAGTTGGTGGTAGCACTGAGGATTGAGCCCAGGGCTTTGGATATCCCAGGGAGGTGCTCTACCGCTGAAGTCCATCCACAGCCTTAGTATATTTTTTAAACTAGTTTTATTTAGTCCATTATTCTCTTTTATTTAATCTAAGAAATGGGAAGATAAGTGGAAAGGCTACTTCTCTTTCTATAGGTGTACTTGTGGTCAGAAACTAAAGAATGATGAAGTACAGTTCTGATATAAAAACGTTAATCAATCAATCAATCCAAAGGTGATCCACCAGCCAGTTGTACTGAATGTATAACCAACCTCTGTTCAACACCATGGACCATTTCTGTGTAAATAGTAATTTGTAATTTCAATCTCTTTAACACTAATGATCATTTTCCGGCTTTATCTCAGGCATGTAGGACAAAGACTAGAACTCCATTAAAACAACGGAAAAATGAGGACGCAGATAAAACAAGAAGTTGCTGTGGAAGAGGCAAAAAAAAAAAATGGTCCATTTCCAAAAGTGCTTTGATCCAGCTAAGGTCCATTTACAGATGATCAGAAAATGTTGGACCCCTGCCCTGCCAGAGTCTGATAGACTAGCCACCTGCAACCTAATCTGAAGTTTAGAATAGAAAATTATTATTAGCAGCCAAACTTGCCTGCAGATGTGACAAGGTCATACTCCTGATAAACTTTAAAATAAACAGGATATAAAATACAGAGATAAGGTCACAGAAATTGTGAAAGTGGCCAACCGACAACGGGTCCAGCATGAGACCCATGCCACAAGAGTGAGCCCACCTCTGACACCACCTGGAGAGCCAGGACCCAGAGGCTGATTGGCCCAGACGACGGGTCCAGCATGAGACCCATGCCACAAGAGTGAGCCCACCTCTGACACCACCTGGAGAGCCAGGACCCAGAGAGGCTGATTGGCCCAGAGACCTAAGATAGAACCAAACACAACTGGAGGGGGAAAAAAGCCAATGTAATGATGTCTAACGATATTCTGCTATACTCATAGATTGGTGCCGATCCCAATTGTCATCAGAGAAACTTTATCCAGTAACTGATATAAACAGATGCAGAGGCCCACAGCCAAACATTAGGCATAGCTCTGGTAATCCTGGTGAAGAGAGGGAGGAAGGAATGTACAAGCCTGGGGGATCAAGATCATCGCAAGTGAACCCACAGAAACAACTAATCTGGGCTCATAGGAGATCACAGAGTCTGACCCAACAACTAAGGAGCCTGGATGGGACTGACCTAGGTCCTGTACATATATGTGACAGTTGTATAGCTTGGTCGTCTTGTGTGACTCCTATCAATGGGAGCAGGGATTGTCCCTAAGGCTTTTGCTGGCTTTTGGAAACCTACTCCTCATAGTGGGTTGCCTTGCCCAGTCTTAACAGGAGGGGAGGTGCTTAGTCCTATTGAAATGTGATATGCCAGGCTTTGGTGATACCCATGGGAGGTCTGCCCTTTTCTGAACAGAAATGGAAGAGGGGTGGTTTGGGGGTGGGAGTTGGGGGAGGGGATGGGAGGAGAAGAGGAAGGGGAAACTGCAGTTGGGATGTAAAATAAAACCTTGAACTTAATTTAAAAAATAGGCATTAGAGGTGGAGGGGATGTAAGACTCAGATGATCTCTACCCTGCTGATTACTCAGCCAGTGAGGCAGCCATGCTGAATTGGAGTCTGCATTTTCAAAAAATGGCCAGATGTCTACATGCACCTTAAAGTCAATAAAGCAGATGTTGTAGTTTTCATTACCTCCTTGCTATAACTTAAGCCATGAAGATCACCAGAACAATGAGTTACTGGCTTCATAGCACATAGCCAGGTAGAAACAGGGTGGGGACAAAATCTCTGGGATCCTATAGACTCTGATAGCTTAAGAAGCACAAGCATTCCTTTTCTGAAAACTAGTGCCCCCCCCCTCTCTCTCTCTCTCTCTCTCTCTCTCTCTCCTCTTTAATGGCCATTTCAGTTGTAGGCTCATGGCCACAATGACAGATGAGTAATGTCTCCCAAACAGAGCTATTGTTCTCCTATAAATGACTTTTTAAAAAAAGAAGTTATTTGTCATTTTAGGTCAGGGACTTTCAACCTCAGCACAATTGAGATTTTGGCCCAAATAATTTGTTACTAGAGCTGTCCTGAATCTTACATGCTAGTTAGAAGAGTTCTAGGTCTCTGCCCAATGGAAGCAAATAGTACCCTACCAAGTAATAATAATAATAGTAATAATGATGATGATGATGATGGTGATGACTTGCACATGTCATTTTCTGTGGATCTAGTATAGTTCACTAAAAATTCATGAGACTATACTAGATCCACAGAAAAT
This sequence comes from Peromyscus aztecus, assembly GCA_902168405.1. Lineage (NCBI taxonomy): Eukaryota > Metazoa > Chordata > Mammalia > Rodentia > Cricetidae > Peromyscus > Peromyscus aztecus. The sequence goes on from CABHPQ010162661.1 coordinate 31,988, forward strand.
GACCTGTGCAAATCTTTAGGAAGCAAATGTAATTAGCAGGTGCTCTCACAGACAAAGCCTATCATTATATGTACATTTCAGTCTAGATGTGGTATTTTATTCATTCTTCTCTAAAAACCACTAACTGGAGAAATGATTTTTGGGTGACCTAACTACTATAAGCCCAGTAGCTTCAACTTTAAGAACAGAAATATGAGTCTTTTGGATTTTATCACTCCTTGGATTCCTACAATTCTAGAATCTATGTTACTCATTATGTTCATAATTATGTTACATAAGTAACGTAAGATGCGCTGAATTCTTGACTGAAATTATTTAGCAGTGGGACTTGCATAAGTAGTTCATTGTGTGTGTGTGTGTGTGTGTGTGTGTGAGAGAGAGAGAGAGAGAGAGAGAGAGAGAGAGAGAGAGAGAGATTAGCAACAACGTATGTATGTATATATTTAAAGACATAGTAACAACAAAATCTTAAATGCCATAGTCTATTTCAGAAAATGAGTTTCGCATGCCAAGAAAACCCTAAAAGAAATAAACAACTGAGAATATTGTAGAAATAAAAGCAAGACAGATCTGCAGATGAAAAGGAAATAATGTGCAACAACCCACCCTATCAGGTAGTAAAATTTCATAAGATTATCCATTATATAATTAATATATGATAAGGTACAATGACAGTGAAAAAGAAGGATGTAATAAAATTTTATACAATAAGATCATATCAGAGATTCAGAAGAAATAATAATGTTCCAGAAATGCACACAATAATATTTAACTATTATTAATATCAATTATAATGTCAATTAGAATGTAAAATTGCAAGTATCAAATGGCAAGTTCACAGGAGAAATTTTGTAAATCATATAACATTAGCCAAATAAAACCCTCAGAGTAAAGAAATCTTAATGATTTTCTGTTTTGTTAATTTAACCATTTTTGATAGATGCATAAAATAATACCTTTAATTAAAAGACAAATCTCATTTAAAAAAAAACATATAACTGCAACACACAGATTTTGTGAAAAACTTTGAAACTATGAATATATATGATAAGTAATACTGAGGTGACCTTAAATTCTATCCTCCACACACAGCCATTAATAATAGTGTGCTTTTAATCTAGTAATTTATTCATGTTTATGACTGTGGGTGATCTTAGTGAATTTTTTGTTGGTATAACAGAATATCTGCAACTCTGGTATATAAGCAAATGTATTTCCAACAGTACTGAAGGCTAGGAGGCCCAGTATCAAGATGCTACCCCGTGACAGGGGCCTTCTTGTTCTGCCGTGATAGTGAAAGGCATCACATGATGGGTGGGGGATTGTGTGAATTCAAGTATTTTGTCCTCTTCTTGAGCAGCTGGGTTCACCATGGGAATCCCACACCCATGACCTCATCCAACCCTAATTACATCTCTGAGGGGAAGTCTCTTCTTAAATATGATCAACATACAGTTTAGAGAAAAATGTTTCTAACATATGAACTTTTGAGAGACACATTGAAGCCATGGCATATATTATTTTAGGTGAAACTTTTCTCTATTAGTTACTATTTGAAAATCTAGTAATAAGTGTTTAGATAAGTATTCTCCAAAGAGTAATGTAGTAGATGCTGGGGCCTCAGCTTGGTGCTATTGAGATGTAGTAAAAACTTTACAATATGAGGATCTTTTACTGACGGTTGGAGTCTGAGCTGAGTGCTCCCAGGTTCTTAACCTCTTATCTAAAGAGTTGAAAACAAAGGCTTACACAGATTTACAAAAGAAGCAAGATGACTTTATTTGGAACAAAGAGATAATACATATTAAAGGAGAATACAGTTCAATATTGATATAAGTTTACATAAATGAGGCCACATGATGGTCCCAATGATTTTCAGAGCTTCCTTTTATGGGGTGCAAAAGAAGAAAGAGTTGGTTACTGTCTTAGTCACTATGAAGAAACACTATGACCAAGGCAACTCTTATATAAAAGAAAGCATTTAACTGGGGTCTTGCTTGCAGTTTAGTCCATTATGATCATGCAGGAAGCATGGTGGCATACAGTCAGATGCTGGAGCAGTAGCTGAGAACTATATACTGATGCATAGAAAGAGAGGGGGGAGGAAGACACACACAAAGAGAGAGAGAGAGAGAGCGCCTAGACCTAGCATGGGCTTTTGAAACCACCATAAGAGCCTCTGGTGGCCATTCTTAGTCAAATCACCAGAGTTAGTAAGGCTATATAGTATGGGTGGTTCTCTAGTCTTATTGATAGATTACATTATATAATCCTGTCTCTACTGTGCCTTTCCCTTTCCATAATGCACCTGACTTTGATCATACATATGCCCAATTATGCATAGACATAAGATGTTAATAGAGAATTCTATCTAAAAGGTTACTAGAGGACACAGTTTTGCCTTACTGTGCATGTATCCTAAACCAGTTCAGGTCAGATCATCCACCTTTCTATTTTTTCATACCTGGATGTGATGGGAATATACTTAAATAGAAACTATCTAAATTTTATTGTTACTAGGGGTGGGGAAAATTATACCATTGTTCAGACATGTGAGTACATGTAAATCAAAGAAGGTGGTGATTCAAGGGTTCTGAAATTGCTAGGTATATTTTTTGAAAGGGTTGTTATGGTGATATTTTCTTTTGTACCAAAATGTTATTTGTATAATAAGTAAAGTTGCCTGGGGGTCAGAGCTATTAGCAAGCCATAGGAAAGCAGGGCAGTGGTGGTGTACGCTTGTGATCACAGCACTTGGTAGACAGAGCTAGGTAAGTCTCTGTGTGTTCAGGGATACAGCCAGCATTGGATATACATGCCTTTAATCTCAATACCAACCATAGAACACCTGGAGGTCTATACAGACAGGCCGTAATGAGGCAGTCCTGTGGTTGGGTTTACAACCAATGAGAAGGCAGAACAGAGACTATATAAAGACTTTAACACAGGAAGTACCAGCTCCTTCAGAGAGGTAGGACCATGGCAGGAGGAAGGGTAAGGTTTTGGCTCTTAGCTCTGACCTCTTGGCTTTCTTCTTTGCATTGGTTCTGTGTTTCTTATTTATAAGACGGTTGGTTACATCTACAGGTTGTGTATGCAAGCATGTTCAGGGGAAGGAGTAGGGCTATCTAGTGCATTACTATAGGGTGACGGTGGAGGAGGGGGGAGTTGTGAATGCATAGCCAAAAATCCAAATGGGAGTCCCAGGGTTCTAAAGTGTCTTTAGCGCTTACCTGCCTCAGTCTAATAGGATGTATGTGGGTATTGAGTAAACACCTTCACAGGGTATTGTGGGACCCTGGGCCTTTCCTATGTTCCCTGGCCATATGGTGAGCAGTGTTATTCAGCATATACTCTTGCCATGTGTACATCTCAAAAGCTGATTATCTCAGGCATTTGTTATAATAAAGGAAACTACCATATCAAATAATAATTTATATACATATATGATATGTAATGGTTTAAATAGTCATATCATGAAACATTAAAAAATGTCAAATACTAGCTTTAAAAAAGAATAAGAATAGAATAAATGATACTGTAAGCATCGCTATCAATTGCCATCATTAGTCTTATCTAGCTGTAAACCCTTCAAGCTGCAGCAATGCCTGTTGTACCAAGATATGCCCATGTAATAGTGGCACAAATGTTATGGGTCTAACCAACAGCCTTCTGATAGACCTCAAGGTCCAGTCCACAGGAAGAAATGCATGCCTGGTACTTACAGATGGCCAAGAAGCAGTTGCTGAGGAACTTGTAAACCACAGGAGTTAAGCTTCCAGTAATTATTTTGCTAAATAAACATAATATCAAACTTCCCTTTAAATTTGTATCTTTCTAAGTATAGATTCGTGTAGCTCTGAGACCTCATCAGAAATTTAAAAACCAGTCAAAGTTCAGAGAATAAGTAACTGACTGTGGAGTGCTCAGCCACAAATGGAACATTCATACAAAACCCACTCCCCAGGGCTCAGGGACTATCAGGGGAGAGGTGGCAGGAAGTGTGTAAGAGAAAGAGGTGGGGGAGGATAAAACCGTGTCATCTGGACATGACAGAACTGCTACACTAATGAACTTAGCCACTGTGCTACACCTTTTCAAGACATTCCTTTCTATTTCTGATACTAACTTCACATTAATGATTATTAATGATTATGTTAACACATGAGGACCCTCATGTAGTGAATAAATAATTACTTATTCTGTTAGTTCTTGTACTAATGCAATTTTTTTTTAATTCTCTCAAAAGAGAAGTGGTAAGCTAGAAGTACCAAACTCAGGGACAAATTAAAATGGAATAAAGGACTATGCTATAGTTAGAATGAAAAAAATCTAAGTTTGAGAGTTTTTCTACATTGGTTAACTATCTAGATGACTTGGGGCAAATTAATTTAATTTCTCTCACTCCAGTTTCTCAAACATAAAATGGAAATAACTAATAAATAACTAAACAGAATAATCATAATACCAGTGATTAAACCCTTCCTCAAATTCCTAGTGTTTACCACACAAACGCTCAAATGATGCCTTGTGGAATGGCTGACAATCACTATACTCATTAGTAAATAGATAATAAATACTAGAAAGTGCTTTGAGACTCAGTGGATATAACAAATATAGGATGTAAGCCCTATATAAGTGCCAGCATTTTTATAAGTCCAAAGAACATGATGATTTTTCCACTTAAAAGATAGAAAATTCCAACCCACTGCCCATCTTCCTTTCTGCTGCAAAAAAAGAGAACGGGAGAACTTGCAATTTCAGCATGGAGTTATGACAGTGAAGTTTAGGAACCAGGCTCCATGCCCCAAAGTACAAAGAAGTACTGATATGAGAGTATCTTCCTTAACCAACTGAGAAGATTCTGAAAAGCATGAGGGGATAGGCAAGGCTCTTCAGAATTGCACTGTATCTTGCAAGCACTCCTGCTTACCAACTGAGACTCCCTCTGTCTTTCATGGGCCCTGGGAAAGGCAGCCATGTCAGAAGGGCCAGGGAAGCATATGGCAGAAGAACAGCATGCTAACAGCTGAAGCACTGTTTTATAATAACACATAAAAGTAACAGCTATGCTAGTTAAAACAGGATTACTTTTAAATGTATGCACAGATACACATGGAGAGACGTGTCTTGAAAACTGGCATAGAGAGACTGTCTGAAGAGGCAGATAGAGTCAGGAGTTTGCAAGCTCTTATCTGCAGTGCTAACACACAGTAAGGCTAAAGTAGGGAGGGGGCCAATATCCAACTGTCTCACGTTACTGTGGTCTTAACCACTAGGTGAAAATTCCAATACACATCAGCTTTACCAGGAGCTAGACAAACACACAGTGACTCTCTAAGGCAAAGAGTCCTGGTAAATTATTTTAGATGACATGGTTAGGGTCTGAGGTTATCAAAAGCTTCTTATTTGCTTCAGGAAACTGTATCTCACGGCCAACCTATGTGAGGATATCTGAATCTGCTTCAGAGTTTATCCCTCTATCCAGACAGGTAGACTGTCACAGAAATAAAGTAAGTAGAAAAATAAATTATTTTTCTACTGAAGAGGAAGATAAATCAAGAGAAATGAATGCCATTTAAATTAATGCTATGCCATTAGCTGCTTTATATTTTATTGACATACATGAGGAACTCCACATAGATATTATGGGAAATCAGCATGAACTCAGTATGTAATTTGTATTTGGGACATACCAACAGGGAGCCTGCTGGTGCACATACACTGATCAAATCATAAATAAGAAGGTTCACAAACTAAAATGCTTACATTCACCAAGGAATAAATGGTTGTTATGGCACAATAATCCCCTAATTAGAAAGAGATCATGTTAGTGTAATTTTTCAGGCCTGTTAACATGGTCATCTACCTTTAGGGCTTCCTAATTTACACACTTCTGGTTGGCATTAATTATAAATAATGCTAGTTGGACTAAGGGTTTTCAGACGCACAAGGTGCAGCTTGGATAAGATTCTTCTCATTTAACCAAGTTCAAATACTAATGTGCCTGACTCGAAGGACATCTAGACACTTGAGGACACTGGAGTCTATATACAGTAAGTCAAGGGTTGGAACTTGAGAGAAATTTCTAATTTTTATGAGTTATTATTACTACTATTATTGTTGATGATGATGTTGTTATTTTATGTGTCTGGGTATTTTACCTGCATGTATGCCTATGTGCCAATGCATACATGGTACCTGTGGAGGCCAGAAGACTGCGTCATATCTCCTGGGACTGGAGCTACAGACAAAACAGAGTTGTGAGCCACCATTTGAGCACTAGGAATCAAATCTGGACCCTCTGGAAGAACAGCTTAACCACTGACCACAGTATGTAATTTCTCCAGACCTTCTGATATATATTTTTTTAAATGAAAAGTTCTCATTTTATAGATGAGAATACTGGGGCCAGGGGAGAAGAGACTCCTGAAAGCTATATGGAGCAGAACTGTTCTAGGATAAGTAAGGCCGGTTTCCACAGCACTAAATCCTTTGTCTACCTTAATAATGACAATATGCTCTCACCTGTCAAGAAAATACTCAGATGTGTGTTTGGGCACACTATATTAGATCCTATTAATTTCAGACTGCTGATATGAAACTACATTTCTCCGTATACATGTCATAGTTTCTGAAAAGCAGGCTGGTCAGTAGTCCTGCATTCACTTGATTCTGGTTACTTTTCTTATCATGTTATATAATATTCTAGACAATTTTGTTTGTTTTGTTGATAGCACAGTGCTTAACGCTTGGTCATTTTGAAGATAGTAGATCCTATTATTATTACTTATTGGTAATTTCAGATAGATTTAAAGAAAAATAATTATTTGCTTAGCTTCTCAATGGAAATCTCAGAAAAGATGTATACATTTTTCAATATGACTGCTACAATTATTAATCTCCACAGTCCCCACAGTTGTATACAAAAGGAGGCTAGAGAAGAAAAGTGGAGTGGCATCTTGAGCAGGGCATGCTGAATGGTCCAGGTAAGAGCATCTGTTGTAACTAGTCTATTCTTGGAAGCAGGAAAACCCAAGATGGAGGAAAGGTGACCTTACAGGCAACTAAAGACCCACCTTGAACTCTTGTCCACAACAATTCAATTGTGCCAGGCACCTCATTTCCTAATCTCACCTTCAAGAATCTCTCTCTCTCTCTCTCTCTCTCTCTC
>CABHPQ010162661.1:39171-52202 GCA_902168405.1 Peromyscus aztecus
TCTCTCTCTCTCTCTCTCTCTCTCTCTCCTATGCCTAGAAATGCATCTAGTGGAAATATTTATGTTTATTCTCACAGCTCAGAAGTGCTTCCTACTCTGTTTACTGAAATTCTGGCATCCTTTAGAACACAGCTCAAGGAAACCTCACTTTGAATGCTAACCCTATGATTTGTTTGCTGTGAGGCTAAGGGCAAGTCAGGCAGTTCATCATTTCCCTGACTCTCATTTCTTGAGCTGTAAAATGAGTTAAGCAGCTGCCCTATTGCTAGCCACATCAAGCTGTGCACATCCCAGATGAACTCAACAGCATCAACTGGACATTGACAAGTGATGTTTTAAATAATACTTTTTCTTCCACTGAAGTCACTTTAGCACTTCAACAGGGACCTTTCCCTCCAGATGGGAAAACCTGAGTTAACTGGTATGGTAATTTCTAAATCATTCTAGTGATGGCCTAAAATAATACACTGTCCTTAGTGACTAAGGAAGCTGCCCTGTTGAACTGCCCTTTATCTCGTTCTGAGAACAAGATTATATTCATTTTCTAGGCCTGCTGTAACATAACACTGAAAACTGGGCATGTTAAACTACAGAAACATATTATTGCACAGTACCTGATGCCAGAAGTTTGAAATCAACATATCAAAAGGGCCATGTTCTTGCTCTCCGAGGACTCTAGGAAATAAATCCATCCTTATATCTTCCAGCTGTGCCGATTCACTGGCTAGCTTTGGTTTTCCTTGGAGATTTGGTTTGAATGTGTCCCCTAGAGTTCCAAAATTAAGAGGTGCAAGCTTTGGGAGGTGAGAATGTAGAAAGGTTTTGCTGGTTCAAGGCTCAAGGCTGGGAATTCCATCTCTTGCTCTCCCACCCTTGAGTCCTTGTTATCTCTTGTTTCTCTGACTGTGGTCTTCAATGATAAAGCACAAAAGCTCTTACCAGATGCTCTTAGACTTCCCATCCTCCAAAACCATTCTGTTCTAGGTTTAGATTGAGTGAGTTTCTTTTGGCATTTTGTAAGCAGGCCCATAACTACAGTCACATCATTACATTCATCCACCTATGCATTCTTTAAAATATTTTAATTTATTCTTTGAGAATTTCATGTACACACACAAAAGTATTTTAGTCCTATTATTTATCCCCACTCTTCCAGTCCAACTTCTACTGTATCCAGCTCCTACAGATCCATCCAAATTTCATTCCCCTCCCCTTTTAGAACTCACCAAGTCCTACATATACATGGGTAAGGAGTCTCCTACTGAAGCATGCTCAACTTTTAAAGGCCCTTAAAGAAAACTGATTTTCTCTATCCTAGTAGCCACCAATGGTCAATAAATAGCTCCTTGGTTGGGGGCTCAGGAACTCTTCCCCCATTCATGCTGGAATGCTGATAGGCTTGATTTTTATAGATATTATGCGAAGAAGGCAGGTGCAACAATCCTGTCATATACAGAAGACACTGTTTTCCCCAGTCTTCCTTACCTCTGACTCTTAAAATATTTCGATCTCCTCTTTTGTAATAGTCCTGATCCTTGGGGAAAGGAGATGTGATAGAGACATTCCATTTATAGCGGAGCACTATTCAGACACTCTGTCTCTGCACTTTGACCAGTTGGGAGTCTCTGTATTAACCTCCATTCACTGCACAAAGAAGCTTCTCTGATGAGGACTGAAAGTTACACTAATCTGCTCATCCATTCTTTAGCAAACCCCTTAATAAAGGTTACTACTGTGAGCCAAGCAACTCTAGTACCAAGAGACGAGCCCTTGTCTTAAAGCAGGACATTAAACCAAAGGTGTCTGCCTCTGACTAGAATGGAAGGCAGGGACAAAGTTCCTGAAGTCTTTTGAATTTCACACAGTGGCAATGGCTTGGCTGTGTCCACAGCAGGTGCTCAATAAATAACTGGTGAGTCATAGGCCAGATGTACAGAGTGAGCTTTCTTGCCTGGGTTGCTACTGATTTATGGCTCCATATGGTCACTCTCTCTAACCTTCACAGTGCCTTCCTATGCCAAGGCCAACACCTTGTTTCTTTTTGTGACTTTTTCTCTACTTCTACAAATGCATGCTCCCACTTTCTATCTATCTCCTGAGCAGCCCAGTCCCAGAGTAATAGAAAATGTGGGAGGAACTGGGTACAAGGTTCTTCCTCTGCCTGCTAATGCTATCATAGATTGACTGGGCTATTCCTACAGATGACATCCAAAGTCGAAACCATTCTTAATCACAATAACCATTGTCAGGAATGAGCCAGATAGTTACAAAACATGATAATGCAGGGGAAATTCTAATTAAAAGAAAAGAAGGAATTTAACACTGATCATCTGTCATTATGCTGTCATCCTTACCAATGAAACAAATGATAGTTTGTGCCAAGAGTCTGGCTATCACTTTCGAAAGAGAACTATTTATAATTAGAGTTGTGTTGAATATTTAAAAGTTGCAAAATTACCATGTCTCCAGGGGAAATGTCTGTGAAACCATGCAAGGGCAAATCCAGAAAGATTTCTGATACATGAGGAGCTTCCAAGTTTGTATTAAACAAGGAAAATAGGCCATAACAATTAAAAGCAACATGCATTTTTATAAAGCCATTCTGCTAATTAATTGTCATCTCACAAAAATTTCTAAGCCTATAGGACAATGATGAATGTCAGTGGGTGATTATCCAGTTAATTGAAATTGGAGAATTCATTTCTCACTTACAGGCTTTATAACATGACTTAATACAACATTTCTTCCATGTCCAGTGACCATTTATTGTAGCATATTGTCTCGGGGTCTTGATTGCTGTCATGAAACCCCATAACCAAATACAAGTTGGGGAGAGAAAGGTTTATGTTATCCTACAGCCTGTAGTCCATAATCCAGAGAAGTCAGAGCAGGAAATCTGGAGAAAAGAACTAATCCACAGGCCATGGAGAAGTACTGCTTATTGTCTTGCTCCTCCTGGCTTGCTCAGCCTGCTTTCTTATAGCACCCAGGACCACTGCCCAGGGATGGAACCACTGAACTGGGCCCTCCCACATCAATTATCAATCAAGAGAATGTACCACAGGGCTGCCTACAAGACAATCTGGTAGGGACATTTTCTCAGCTGAGGTTCCCTCTTCCAAAATGATTCTAGCTTGTATCAGATTGACATAAAGGTAGTCAGCACACATCTCTAACATAACGTGAGAGGAAAAACTACATGAGTCTCCAAAACAGCTAATACAAAGCCCATGCACCTTTGAGCACTTGTAAAAACTCAAAACTTCATGAAAATACATATGTTTATTTTGTTTGTTATTATAGAATACTCCAATCTATAGATAAGTAAGTGGTGTAGTACAAGGAATCTTCCATCCATCATTACAGTATCAAATATCAATGCATGGCAGGCACAGTCTCATTTACACTCCTATCTACTGCCTTCTCACTCAGGTTATTTTAAAAAATGTAGGAGATAAAGAAGTTTTCCTTTCAATGTTTCAGTTTGTACCTCTAAAAAAATGTAGGAACTCCAAAAATGTTAGCATCATGAAAATAATCATTATCATACTGAAAAATTAACAATAATGTGTTTCACATCAGGCATCATATATTATTCCTATAATCCTAGCATCAAATCAGGATGTTGGATGAGAAAACTATCACAACCTCAATGGGCTATATAACAAGATACTGTCTGAGAACAACAACAATAATAATAATGTGGCTTTCTTTCCTTCAGTAGACTTGAAGCAGTAAATTAGATGGGATGAAGAGGAAGTGATGTGGCCATCTACTATTTGGACAATTTTGGAGAACTCATTTAACTTCCTCTAAGATTGAGTTGGACCAAAAGTAAGATGGCTAAATCATAATGAATGTGTAAGCTAAGCACAATGTCAGCTATAACTAAAATAGTCAAACTAAAATTATGCTCAGTACTGTTAGAAGGAAATTCAATTTCTCCGGAAAGGTAGTTCAGGAAGTCATCAATGAGTACCATGTTTCTAAATCAATAAGATTGCTTTTAGAAATTATGTGACTTCTTGTTAGCTTCTGACACTACCGTTGAACACATAACTCTTTCTGGAAGGAATCTTCTGGTTCCCACTGTACTATGCACTCATGCTAACCCCTTCTTGTTCTCTGTATGGAACACATCACTGTACCATGGCCACCAAGAGCTGCAACTCTTCAAGGGCCAATGTAGCTGGAGAATTTCTCTCCAGCTCCCAAGTCCCGCCAGTCCTGGAAACCACTTATAAAATAAACACACAGACTCTTACATTATTTGAACTGCTTGGCCATTAGCTCAGGCCTATCATTGTCTAGCTCTTACTCTTATATTTAGCCCAATTCTATTAATCTTTACTTTGCCACGTGGCTCGTGGCTTACAGGTACTTTACATCTTCCTTCTCCTCGCTGCGGTTCCAGGTGGTCCCTCCTATCCTTCCTCCTTCCTCAATTCTCCTCTCTGTTAGTCCCGCCTATACTTCCTTGTGTCTAGAGTTTTCCTGCCTGGCCCTCGGTCAGGATAAATCTCTTTCACCTGCCAGTCCCACAGTCGCTCAGACCCAACCAAGTAAACACAGAGACTTATTTTCCTTACAAACTGTATGGCCATGGCAGGCTTCTTGCTAACTGTCCTTATATCTTAAATTAATCCATTTCTATAAATCTATACCTTGCCACGTGGCTGGTGGCTTACCAGCATCTTCACATGCTTCTTGTCCTGGTGGTGGCTGGCAGAGACTCCCTCCGCCTTCCTATTCTTTTAATTCTCTCTGTTAGTCCCGCCTATACTTCCTGCCTAGCCACTGGCCAATCAGTGCTTTATTAGCAACACATTTGACATACAGAACATCCCACAGCACTTCCCTTTTTTTTTTCTTTCAAAAAGGAAGGTTTTAACCTTAAAGTAAATTACATATAATTTGGGAATTTGGGCATAGCTTCTCTTACTGGAGATACAGCGCCCCCCTTCCTGCTGGAGGGGGGCGCTGTATCTTATGGGGACACAAAGAAAATTTTAGGATTATGGAGTAGTCCATGAGGGTGTATCGTCTGAGCCAGTTTTCTTGAAACGGTTCTGGATGTTGGATCATCTGGGCCTTGGTGTCATCGGAGACCTTCAGGTGGTCTTGGCTGGTCAATCCTGATGTATCTTAATCTGGAACAAATCCATAGCCTCTGGCTTTCTGTGGAAACAAAATCAGAGCTCCTTTCCAAAGCAACATATCTTTACATCCAAATTTTGAAGCCAAGGTATCTTTAAAATATACATATTGGTTTAACTCAGCTTCCTTTATAATCAAATATCTCTCTGCAGTTAAGAATCCCAAAGACAACACAATGCAGATTCTCTGTGTGATATCGATCTTTACATGGCTTATATTTTATACTACCTTTACTGTCTCTTTAAAGACTTCATTTTTCAAAACTATCTATTTCTTTATATAACTGTATATATTCCTTTTTAATCCTCTTTGAAGCCTACGTACATTTTTACACACATTTTAAAACATTTAAAGTCTTGTTCCATCTGAATCTGTCTTATTGTGAACATGTTTCTTTAAACTGCAGCATTCTAAGACTGAAACGGCGCTATGGCTGCTGACTCTGCCCACCTCAGCTTCCCAACATGGCGGTGATACATTTACCATCAGCTCTGGGAGCCTTCATGGATCTATGCTTCTATCAAAGCAGCATTTAGCCCAGAAACCTCTTTTTTTGTTTTGTACTAGCAAAGGCTAAATCCACCACGCAGCTTAATGTGCAACTTGCAGATGCCTCATTCCTGCCATACTGCAGGTCAAACATGCACACCAGTAACCTGCCATACAGTAGCTCAAGTCCACAGGCTGCGGCTAACTTGAGAAAGACAACTAGGAAGCTGTTTTAGCTCCGTTTTAGAATCTTCCTTTTACGCTTTCTCAGGTTTTAAGTGGAAATTCCTGCCGCACGTTGGGCGCCATTTGTGGCTAGAGTTTTCCTGCCTGGCCCACGGTCAGGATAAATCTCTTTCACCTGCCAGTCCCACAGTCGCTCAGACCCAACCAAGTAAACACAGAGACTTATTTTCCTTACAAACTGTATGGCCGTGGCAGACTTCTTGCTAACTGTCCTTATATCTTAAATTAATCCATTTCTATAAATCTATACCTTGCCACATGGCTCGTGGCTTACCAGCATCTTTACATGCTTCTTGTCCTGGTGGTGGCTGGCAGAGACTCCCTCCGCCTTCCTGTTCTTTTAATTCTCTCTGTTAGTCCCGCCTATACTTCCTGCCTAGCCACTGGCCAATCAGTGTTTTATTAGCAACACATTTGCCATACAGAACATCCCACAGCACTTCCTGTCTGGCTATTGGCCAATCAGGGTTTATTTACATATAGCGATATCCACAGCACTTCCCCTTTTCTTCTTTTTTAAAAGGAAGGTTTTAACTTTAACATAGTAAAATTACATATAACAAAAGAATTATCGAGCAAGAATTACAGTTACAATATTAAAGAAGATATCCTATGTATCTTATATTTATGAGTTTAAGATTTTATATCTAACTTATCCCTTATCATAACTGAGGAAATTACAACTATCTAGTCTTCAACCACATCAAAGACCTCAGAAGGATATAATACTACCTGAGAAATGGGAGAAGGATGCAAGCAACTTTCGGGAGTCTTGCAGGGTAGACAGGGACAGCTGACAGCCTGGACAGTCATCCAAAGTTCTCTTGTAAAGTTGGGGTATCTGTCTTCAGCTCACAGGCCTAGAGTCTCTCAGTCACTTTTCTCTGTGTCCTGTAGAATGTTTGGCAGTTTCCTCTGCAAAGCAGGAACCTGAAGGACCATTTTGTCAAGCAAAGTTCAGTGGTCACTTTTCTATGGGTCCTGCATGTCCAGTCGATCAAGCAATCCAAGCAAGAACAGTTTCTTGCCCAAATGGATATTTTTGCCAAGGTGAAGATAAACTCTATATGGAGTGTCTTCAATGCCCATCCTCCTCTCTGAAGTAAATCGGTGTTGTCAGGAGCAGACATGTCTCACTGTCCAGAAAGTCTAAATTTTTAAAATATTTTAAATGTCATATTCAGTAGGTCTTTGAAGTATTTGAAGATTACCTATCTATCTGAAATATATCTATGCATACCTAGAAGACTTAACTAACATGGTTATAAATATGATTATCATAGATGACTAATTATTAATCTATTTCTTAATTATCCATTATAATTTTAAATGAGTTACATAAACATAATACCTCAAACAAAAGTAGAAATATATACACAGTATAACAAAATCAACTATAAGTTTGTATCCATAAACTAAAATTTATATCAATGTAAAACATTTTAAACATAAACTAAAATCTATACCAATGTAAAATATTTTAAGCAAGTTGTTACTCTTTAAAAGTAGATTTATTAATCTACTTTTTTGTCATATCAAAACTATATCCTATATATCTTTATCATATCCCCTTTTCTTTTTTAGAAAGAGATCACATTTATAATTAACCTGTTTTAAATAAAAATATTGGTTTTTGTCTGTCCCATACCAGAGGGCTCTTCTGGTATGGGACAAAAGAATCTTTTAACCTTTTATTTTAGGAATATGTCTGGGTTTAGAGAGGGAGTGAGCCCATTCCATCTCCAAAGCCAGCTTGGTATATTTGGGAATTTGGGCGTAGATTTTCTTACTACTTCCTACTGGAGGGGGGCGCTGTATCTTATGGGGACACAAAGAAAATTTTAGGATTATGGAGTAGTCCGTGAGGGTGTATCATCTGAGCCAGTTGCCTTGAAACAGTTCTGGATGTTGGATCATCTGGGCCATGGTGTCATTGGAGACCTTTCAGGTGGTCTTGGCTGGTCAAACCTGATGTATCTTAATCTGGAACAAATCCATAGCCTCTGGCTTTCTGTGGAAACAAAAGCAGAACTTCTTTTCCAAAGCAACATATCCTTATATTCAAATTTTGAAGTGAAGGTACCTTTAAAATTTACATTTTGGCATAACTCAACAGCTTTTACAATCACATGTTTTTCTTCAGTTACAAATATCAAAGAGAACATAATCCAGATTTTGTGTGTGACAGCCATCTTTACGTGGCTTATTTTAGAGTCTTTATTTTTAAAAACTATCTATTTGTTTATATAACTGTATATTTTTTTTGTCTTTTAAGCCTACGTACATTTTTACATACATTGTTCTACTTTTCCATATTTCCCTTATAGGCTCACTAGTTTTCAAGCAAAGGAAATAGTTTAATTGCTAGCAACTCTTACCTTGGTACCCCTGGCCGTGATACCATCTTTTCCCTGTTTCCTTCACTTAACGTTGCCTTCCTCCTACTCTCAACTCAGCTAATCCTTACATCTCTTCCACACCACCGCTAAAGCACAATCCTCAGAACAGACCTTTTCTCACTCTCCATTCACACACACTCTTATATATTCCTAGGAGAAACCCAGGTTAGGTTGCAAATATCTCTAGTCATAATGTTTTCATCAAGTACCCAACTCATAACCTTGTTTTATGTGTATGTTTAAAGATCCCTTCTTTAATATATCTTATTGATTCATTAGCATTGAGCTCATGGCCAGGAGCTATATAATTCATGACTGTATGAAACAGACTCAGCACATATATTTTCTCCATATGGCACTTCATAGCCTGCTTGCACTTAGGAACATGAAGCAACAGTTCAGGGGGTATACTTTGGGGTCATTTTAAACAGCAAAATCACCAATAAAAAAAGCACAAAAATGCAAAAAAATGGCATAAAACAAGCTATAAAAATGGTACTCATTTTTTATCTGAGAGCTGATAAAAGAAGGTGGAGTACAGTCTTGCTCCGTCTCAGCAGGAGATGTGCAGCTTGGGTGACTCTAACTCTTCATTGCTGTCTGCATGCCTGGAAACAGACATCAAAGTGCTGGGAATATTGACTTAGGGTTTACAAATAAACTTTAGAGGGTAGACGAATTTCAAATATAGAATCCAAGAAGAAGGAGGAATCAGCTTGATTTAAAAAACCCTTTTCTAGCTAAATTATAAGCTTCATAGAAATAGTAGTCTTGTCTCTTTTATACACTGTATCCCACTATACCTGATGCATTGTAGGTATCTCATAGTATTTTCCTAGTTAATTAATATGGTGATATTGTAATTGTACTGAAATGTGATTTTATTTGTATGTTAATAAATAAAGTTGCCTGGGGATCAGAACTAATAGCAAGCCATAGCAGAAGCCGGGTGGTGGTGGTGCTCACCTCTAATCCAGATCACATGACAGACAGATCTCTGTATGTTCAAGGATACAGACAGCATGGAGACACACGCCTTTAATCTCAATACCAACCATAGAAGACCTGGAGGTCTGTATAGACAGGCAGTGACAAGGAGGTCATGTGGTTGGGTTTACAACCAATGAGAAGGCAGAACAGAAAGTCAATAAAAAGACAGATACACAGGAAGGAGGTCTCTTGCTGAGGGGAAGGACAGTAGCGGCAGGAATGTTAAGAAGGCGGTTTTAAGTCTGAGCTCTCAGCTACTGCTCTGACCTCTTGGGCTTTTAACTCTGCATTTGGCTCTGTGTTTCTTATTTAATAAGACTGTTACATCTACAAATTAACAATATAATTTCGTGATTCCAGTGAAGATGAAAAAATCTCAGTTATTAGCCCCAATTTCTACATAAGATATGAAGAAGCAACAGGGTATGGCCATCAAGAATAGCTGGATTACATGAAGACCAAAGCGAGAAGAGCATATGTTAAAATTAGTAAACTGTGGACAAAACAATGGAGGAACTGATGAAAAGGAGGACTGAGTCTAGGTGAAAACACAGGGCTGAATGACCAAGTATAAAACTGACTTCCAGTGTAGTGGCTGACAAACCAAAGTGCAGGTCTCTAAAGCATCATCTGTTACGGAATTGTACTTGGGACAGAAGGGTAAGGGAATGAAGAGATAAATAACCAAATGGATGAATACACAGATGGCTAAGGAAAGCAGAATACTGAGCTGATCACATCTAATCATCCTGATACAGTAAATATAAATGACTATGTCACTGAACCATCTTCAAGGTCATGTGCATGATGGGAGAGGGATTGGAATAATAAGTACTTTCACAGAACAACCCCAGGCAGTGGTCTTCAGTTAGTCATCTCTAATTCAGTTCTGAGGAGAAGGAGCTAGTGTTGTGTGACTTTTCCTAAAGTGACATAAACAGACATCTATTTACTCCAGGTAGTGCACCAATAACAGACCAAAGAAATCATTCACCAACATCTTGACTAATGGGCCAGTAAATTTACTGGGCTACTCATAGAGAAGAGTGAAGGACTACTTACCAGAGCATGGTCCACCTGAAGATGAAGGCAGCTGAATAGTGGAAAAACCTGTCTCCGAGCATGTGATGAATCTCAAAGACATCATGGAGCCCTCACAGGATTGGCAAATAGCTCACACAGTTATAATGTCTCTCTTCCTCACCAATCTGGGAATAGACCTTGAATTTCATAAATCCCAAGTTTCCCAGAATTTTGTTTTGTTTTGTTTACTTCCTAAGCCTTGTAAATTTCATTTGCTTCCTGAATCTTAACATGCTCCTCCAGGATGGAATGTTTCAATTCAGAGAGAATAGCCACCCCAGAGTAGCCTGATGAAGCAAGATACCGAAGTTTCCAACTCACTAGTGGAATTCAAAGTTAAGGTCGCAGTTCCAATGAGGAAATAAGTGGGAAGGTAATAGAAACAAAGTCATGTCTGTGCTGGCACTCTTCGAGAACCAGGGCAAGTTTTAAGGGGAAAAGTTTCCAAATTCAAAGCAGCATTCTTAATCTGGAAGCCTCTTGTACTTGTTAGATTAATATCACATGACCTAGTGAGAATTTTTTCAAAAACCAGGGAACCTGTCTGTTGGGACTCATAGGTCGGAGCAGTTGGAAACACTAGTATGAAAACATCTAGATGTTTCTTGACTGTCTTGAAACACTAAAACCTTCAACCAGACAAAGGACTGAAAGATTCAATCTTTTTACTCTGAAAGACTCAGATGAATTTATTTCAAGCAAAATTTATTGAACACGTATTAGGCACAAAGAACAGAGGGATATGGGATTAAGGAGAGATCAATGCAACATGAATGTGTCCTTCAACAAGGGTGTGAAATTTCGGAATGCAAGAAAAACCCAATTATGTTAATTTCCTAAGAGATTCAAAAGACTCCAGAGGCTGATGATTTTTTAATTAGCATCTACAGGACAATTGCATACAAAATAAGTTCAGGATATACTGATGGTTCTTGAGAAGTAAAAAAATGTGAATAAAAATATTTGGAATGAATCAAAACAAATGAAACTTCCAGGTCCAAAATGATCCATGGGACTCCATACTTGGACAATATACTATTCATGTCTCTATGTAGATGACACTGGTATGCATATAACTACAGGGATTGTCCATAAACACTAGCAATCCCAAAGACAAACAAGTGAAAATTTCATGTTGAGGAGCTTAACCTAATATTTTCTTACTCTTAACTCAATCTGAAAAATCTAACCTCACACATGCTGATTTTTCCCCCTAAAATAACACTGCTAAGGAGAAAACCAAGATCACAGAAAAGCCTCCTGGGTTATGTTCAAGATAATCAGCCGAATTCTTTATAGATTCCTTCTATTTCTTCATTAAAATAATAGTCTTTATCTGGAGTCTTTTAGTCCTTGGAGACAATCCATGGTTTTAGCACTGAATCCAAAGAATAGTGATTTAAGACAAGGGAAAAACAGGGGAGACTGGGTTGCAGTAATGTGTCAAACCCAATGCAAAACACGAACAAAATTAATTCTCTCCTCTATCTCCCAGGGTTTGCCCATCTATTAAGCATCCCTCGACAGACATGTATTCAAACACATAAACACACATAAGCATACCCCCCCAGTCTAGTGTTGTCATAGCATTCTGATCTTTGGGTGCTAACAGAAGTCTGCAAATGACTCATTTGTGTAATTTTTTTTCTCTCCATGGTGGTGAACCCCTAGAAATTTCTAGGGGCTGTTGTTAGCTCCTTCTCCTCACCTTTACTCTTATTAACATATTTCATTACAATTCCTGCCAAGATCTTTCCAGTCATATTTTCATAGCTCTCCTCAAACCCATTTATCCAGCTATTAATACTCAAGGTAAGTATCTTAAATGTCTGCTGGTGGAAGCATTGCTAGGAATATAAGATTCTCAGTAAAGCTCTACAGACTGTAAGTATTAAAAGGGGGTGCCACTGGAGCTCCATAAATACTAGATGATGTCAAGCTATGGGTGCCTTCTTATACTTTGGTTCTTGCTACATCTGTCCACACAGGCATGACTTCCAATCAACTGCCAGTAATGAAAGCGTGCACTCAGTCATTAGAGTGGCAGATCAAATATTCATGGAGGAGTCTTCAACCAAAGACTAGAAGGAAATGGAGTGTAAAGACCAAGCTGTCTAGCCCATAGGTAGCAAAATTCTAGGGTTCTCCCTTTGCTTCTCATTTTTCCCACTGACCTATGTTCCAGTGGCCCATGGCATATCCAGCTGTGTGATGACATACCTATTGGCTGACTTTCTCTGGACTGTTTTCTAAGACCAGTCAATCACTAATGCTCTGACCACTAACTAGATACCTTACAATCTAACTACTCTAAGTAGTGGGTACAGAGTCCAGAGCCTAAGGAGTCACTGCCATAAGACTAACACCTCCCACACCCCATCCCCATCTCCTTCATTTTGGAAACCCAATCACAAGAAGGGGACTTTCAGGTTCCCCCTGCTTCTGACTGGCTGGCTTTAAGTTAGGGAATTATCTAGCTAGAGTTTTCCTGCCTGGCCCACAGTCAGGACAAATCTCTGTCACCCGCCAGTCCCACAGCCACTCAGACCCAACCAAGTAAACACACAGAGACTTATATTGCTTACAAACTGTATGGCCATGGCAGGCTTCTTGCTAACTGTTCTTATATCTTAAATTAACTCATTTCTATTAATCTATAAGTTGCCA
>CABHPQ010162662.1:12760-58387 GCA_902168405.1 Peromyscus aztecus
TGTGTGTGTGTGTGTGTGTGTGTGTGTGTGTGTGTGTGTGTGTGTGTTCATGTCTCCAGAGGGTAGAAGAAGGTGTTGTTGGATCCCCAGGAATTGCAGGCAGTTGTGAGTCACATGATATGGATACTGAGACCTAAACTCAGGTCCTCTGGAAAAAGTGCTCTTAATCGCCGAGCCATCTCCCCAGCCCCTCATTTTCACTTAACTTTCTTCTTTCATGGCATTGGCAGCCATTTTACCCTATCCATAAAGGACTACAGTCAGGGGATCTTGGCTATTTGTATGCCTAGTACACAGTAATGCAACATTTTGTATATATGAAGGTTTGAAATAAAAAAAAAAATCACTGGCCTGTGTCTGTGAACCAGCCCTGTGTTTGGGGACTATGTAATCTTATTTTTACCTTACTTTGTTATTAGATATTCCCCTACTTGTTTAGACAAACACTGTGTTGGGTACCCAGCAGCCCACTAGGCTGAATCTGTGGCTAGCGGCGTGTGTCACAGGCCAACCTCACATCATCTCTGTGTATGGTTCAGGAAGATGCTGCCATACAAAACAGTTTGGCAGAGAACCGGTCAGCAAAGCAGCTCAGTAGCAGGAAGGCTTTGTGGGAGAAACTTTGTCCTGCACTTTAGCAATTACCGTCTTAGAAGTGAAGAACGACAAAAAAGTCCAAACTCTTCTAAAAATGAAAACACAGCTGAGGAGCTGCCCCAGTGGGCGAAGTGCTTACTGCAGAAGCGTAGAGACAACCCAGGGTCAGCGCTCCAGCACCCAGGTAAAGCTGGTACGGCAGTGCACATCTGGAGTGCCATCGCTTCCACGGCAAGATGGGAGGTGGAGTCAGGGACCCCCCTGAAGCTCTGGGGTCAGGTGACCTGGAGAACGCAACAGCAGACGCTAAAGACCCCATCTCCTTCAGAGTGGAAGGTGGAGCCTGATGCCTGGATGCCTGATGCTGTCCTTCAGCCTTCACACATGGGCTCACACTCAAGTGGGCACGTACATGTGTGTGTGCCCGCACACACAGAAAAAATAAAAACAAAGAAAAATACCGTACTGTGTAAAAAGCCAAAATTTTAAATAAAAATGTAAAATATGATCAGAGTTTGAGTCTGTGGGACGCCTGCTAAGAAGGCGTCATGAGCGAGTCCTCCATGTTGCCTTTCACAGTTGCACTTGGGGGAAGAGGGATCTGTGTTTCTTCACTGTCTTGGACGACTGCTCAGTGAGCTGCCTGTGTTCTGCCCAGCAGCGTGATCTCTTATCAAAGCCATCGGTGCCTCCTAACCTGCTGCGTCTAGCCAGTGTCTCAGGTCTCCATAGTGCCGGCTTAACCTATGCATGTTCTACACAAAACCCTCTGCCCATCGTCGTCATTATCTCTTTATTACTATTTTTATAGCATGAAAAACATTTCAAAAATACCTTTAGCACAGAGACAGAGCTGAGCACCAAGCACAAGACACACAGATCCGAACACATTTCTGCAAAGACGCCTTTGCCGTTTTTCTTTCTTCACGTGAAAAATGAGGATTGCAGTGTAACCCTGACTTAGCAGATGTGACGAGGTCTAATGAATGGATTGCTCTAAAGAGGGAACAGAACGTATGAGGTGCTAAATAATATTGTGCAAGTGGAGATTAAGCCTGACCAAGTGATTTATGAGATGGGTCTAACAAGTGATATCATTGGCTCCAGGGAGTAGAGTTGCATTGGTTTACAAGATCACTTGAACTTGAGACAATTGAGTTGTGGGTATTTGTTGTTGTTTTAATGACAGAAGCCCAGTGTAGCTTTTAGGCTTCCAAACTTCGCAACACGACATTCATTAGGCCTACAACTCCATCACAAGCAAAGGCAGCTGTTAAAATACAGTGGTTAGAGGAAAGGAAGGAAGGAAGGAAGGAGATGGTACCATAGGCTTTTTACTGCACAGCAGTTCTGTGCATATCCTTGATGCTACGCATCACCCCAGGCTGAGCTTCCCTTAGTGACCTCTATATCACATATCCTCATCTTGTGAGTTAAAACATAGTTTTTTTTTTCCCTCTGTAGCCACATTAAACTCCGCATGGGACCCCCAGCAAGATTCTGCAGTCAAGGTGGCTGTTTTCAACATTTCACAGAATAGAATGTCAAATATACAGCCTTTTAGTAGCTATGGCATTAATATGTCACAATTTAAAAGTTAGAAGTTGAGGCTGGAGAGAAGGCTCAGCATTTATGAAGACTTTCTACCCCTCTAGAGGACCTAGGTTTGGTTCCCAGCATCTGCATAGAAGCTCACAACTACCTGTACCTCCAGCTCCAGGAGATCTGACATTCTTGTCTGGCATCCATGGACCCCAGGCATGCTTGAGATGCACTTACATATGAGTAGGCAACACACTCATACATGATAGAAGAAAAGTAAACAGCTCAAAACATTTTTTTTAAATTAGATGTTACTTGTTCACTGCACAAGTCAGATGGGCACAGATCATCAGTCCAGCTTGGGAGTTCATTTCGTTGGAGCTGACTTCTCTCATGGAAAGTCAGTTCAGCTCAGCAATTAGTCTTGGGGACTCAGCAGATACATCATGAAAGCTTCTCTCTCACTTAACAACCTGGGCACTGGGATTGGTGATCCAGTTTAGCATTTGATTATGGCTCAAACCAGAAAAAGTTGAGCTCCTGCAACTTGAAAATTCAAAGAATAGATTATAAAGCAATAAATAATAACTCAAATAATAACTTATGTCCAGAAGTGACTGATTAGAACTGAGAAACTGACTGGTTGCTGGTGTTAATTACATAGTGAATAGTTTGTTTTGTTTTCCTACAGAATTCACAGGTTTTGTTTTATGGTTGAAATAGCTAAGGAGTGATTGATAATTTACAGTGATGCAGAAGTTGATCACTTCCAAAGCTCTTTGCCACTCTCCCCTCTGAGATTATTCACAGTGATCTGTAAAGAGTGGCTATATTGTCACATGAAGAGAACCTGACCTCCAGAGCCATGCATTACCGGGGAAAGATGGTAGCTGCCGTGTTTTTGGTTATGCCATCTGGTGTAGGCATTTAAATTCAGTGAACTTCAGCTAGTTCTCTATAACAGGGGTCGGGCGTGATTCAGTGGGTAAAGCGCTTGCCATGCAAACATGGACTGAGTCTAGATCCCTGGTAACCATGCAAGGGGGGGTATGATAGAACATATCTGACATCTCAGGCTCCAGTGCAAGATAGGAGACAGAGACAGGAAGATGCATGGCAGCTCTCTGGACATCTAGCCTGGTGTATGCATCAGGATACCAGCATTTCTGTCTCAAACAAGGTGGACGGTGAGGGCTGACACCTGAGGCTGAACTGCCCTACACACACACACACACACACACACACACACACACAAGATTAGAAGGAAAACAAAAGATATCTGTCGTGTACGACTGCTATAGAAATCAGTTGTCAGACGCAAAGCCACTCCATTCACTGAGAACAATCATTGTTGCTGCTGCAATTGTTCTTGATATAAATTGGAGAGGAATCTGAATTTAGAAAACAGATTGAGGGGCTGGGGATGCAGCTCAGTGCTAGAGTTCATGGCTAGTATGCATGAAGCCCTGGGTTTGATCCCCCCCCCCCAAAAAAAAACAAATTAAAAAAGGAATGATTTAAGTGACTTATCTTTGGCCTCCTCTGGGCTTCAGAGTCAGGCTCAGAGCTCTGAAATCCTCACTGGCTGCTCTGCCGGAGGTACACATGGATCTACTGTGTGCTCTTGGAGGTACCAGCTGGAGTGAGGAAGCTAGGCTTAGTCAACCTCATGGGCTGTGTGCACTGTAGCTGGAGTGAGGAAGCTAGCCTCAGTCAACCTCACTGGCTGTGTGGATCACGGCAATGTTAATGTATTTTATATACACCACTTCATTGTTGTGCTAGAACTTTAACAGAGCTTTGGACTTTGATTTAATTTTCACTTTGCTATAGAGGCTCACTTGGACTCAATGCTTCCGAGGCAACGTTTAATGTGTTAGTGTCGGATTATTAGATAATGATGATGGTGCCTGGTGTATAATTGCCTGTGTTAAAGGCTAGCCTGCCGCACAGCTATGGCCGCCCAAACCTTCTCACACTGCCGGGTTCCAACTAGCTAGGTATTACCCCGGGATTAGCTGTCCTGTCATCTGGAAATTGAGAAACATCATGTGGCCGTAATTTATTTTATTTTAGTTTTTTACACAAAAAGTTTATGTTTCTCTAACATTCTCTGAGATCAAATTTTAGGACTCTTAAGAACCTAGAAAAGGTGATAAATACCTGTGGTTATTGTCTTGTTCCCAGCGGGGAGAACACTTTACGTAGTTGTAGACACATATGGAGAGAGGTAGTGTATTTTTTTCCATTGTGAAAGCTATTGGTTTGGATCCATAAACATTTAGACTTGCTTCCCTGGATAGCCAAACTCAAACTGAGGATGGTTTTATCTATTCATTTAGGTGAAAACATTAAATTCTATTCTTTCTAGAAACTTGCCTCATAGGATTTATATTTTTACTATAAAGCAGCTTTTTTTTTTTTTTTAAGAGTTTTTGCGTTTTTTTCCTTTTGTTTTTGAGATGGGTTTTACCAGGTTGCTCAGACTGACCCTGGACTCCTGAGCTCAAGTCATCCTCCTGCCTCAGCTTCCTGAGTAGCTTGGCTTCAGGTGTGTTCCACTATACCCAATTGTTTTAGTCACTTGTGGTGTTGTTGTAGTAATAAAACATTCTGACAAGATCAGTTCAGAGGAAGGGGGGTGATCTTGGCTCACAGCTTCAGGGCTCAGTCTATCACAGTGGGGACATCACAGTGGCAGGGGTGTGAGTCACACTGAACCCACAGTCTGAGAGTAACGAGTACTGGTGCTCAGCTCACTTTTTCCTTTTTGTTCAGTCCAGGATCCCAGCCCATGGAATGTTGTAACCCAGTTAGGATGCCTCTCAGTTCAATCCACCTAATCAAGAAGATCAAGGTACTTCACGCCACACCCACAAGCTCCTCTTTGGTGAGTCTAGTTCCCTGTCAAGCTGTCAATCAATATTAACCTTCACCCCAACTTTAACAGTTTTAGTAAATGTTATTTTTTTCCCCTCTGATATTTTTTGGTTTTCTCTTAAGAGGTCGGATGTTATTCTCTTGTTAAATACATTTAATTAAGTGATTTGTTGATGTAATGGCGTTTTAAAATTGCCACCGTGCTGTGGTGTACTGGTAAGGTTGTGAAAGGTGATTTCTGGGTACATACATGACTATCCTGTGTGACATCACTGGGTAGACTCAGGAAAGGTAAGTGGTGGGGCTGTCTCTGCAGATTGCTCTGTGCCAGCTCCCACCTGCCACAACCCTGGATGTCATGTCATACTCCTTAGAAAAACATACATGCATGTATATCTTAGCACCAAGTGAAGAGGGGAAACATTCAGCTAAGCTGCCAACAGAGTTAAAGTGATTTGATTCGATTCTTTTTTTTTTATTCAAGTAGGAAATTAGAGTTCTAATCAACTAAAGTAGTGAGAAAAGCCTGATACTGTAGTTAGTTTTACACAGTCTATCTCTGTGGTCAACACAGATAACTCTGGTTGAAATTATTCAATAGAAACATAATTAGCTCGTCCTTTTTAAGCATGTGCTTGACTGTTTGGAAACATATAGAAATGACACCATACATTTTCATCCTTCTGTGTGAACTGTTGGCCAGTGAGCACTCACTGATGGTGTTCCTACGTAAGAGGTTTAGAACTGTTGTGTGGGAACCAGAGTCACTCCGCTCACCTCAGTGCATCTTCACAACTGGAAAGAACAATCTACCAAAGTTTAAGGGTTGAGCTTTAGAATCTTACATCCTGCTGTGCAGCTAGAGTTTGCATCTACAGGCCAAAAGTCATGTAATGCCCTAAGGGAAATAGCTAACAGGGAGTTGATGGATTTAGCATAATCTACCCCACTCCTGGAAAAAAATTCAAGATAAACCTCATCGGTGATAGGTCAACAGGATTTTCATAGTTATGTGTATACATGCATATATTTCAATTTTGTCTTTTCTTCCAAAATCTAGTACTGAAAATTCATTTTAGAAATATGTTTAGAACATAAAAATTTAAAGACACAGGAAAAAAATGAATCAATCATAATCTCACCATGAAGAAGTTGTTTCCTCACTTTTGGCATTGTTCCCTTGTATATTCTTAAAGGCATTTGAACATGTTGTTGAACTCATATACGGATTTTTATTTTTGAATTTTATTTGCAGTACACATCATCCCCAAACTATTTCCTTGTGTAATAAAAAATTCATTCTCACCCTATCCATCAGGCTCATCTTCAGTATGGTCCCTCATTTTCCTAAACCACCTCTAATTTTAGGCATTTTAATGCCTTTTCCTTTTCCCCCCTTTTGTTATAAACAGTGCTCAGGGAAGTCTCTACAGATGCCTGGGTCATGCGTTTGATTCTCTTAGGCGGCAGTTCTAACTCACCTTTAGCAGAGGCGGCTCCACCTCTCGGCAACATTACACATCAAGATTACAATGTTTGGGCTTCACTCATTTCATAGGCTGAAATGTATCATTAAAATTTACCTCTAGAGTACCAGTGAAGTTGCGTGGTTTTGTCTGCTTATTAACCATCTTCATTCTTTTGCTGTGAGTTATCTGCTCATCTTTTTGCCAGTTGAGTACTTGGTGTTTTAGACATGATTTTAATTGATTTGTTCTTTGACAGTTTCTCACACATATGTAGTACATTTTGGTTTCTATAGTCTCCCTTTCTTATTGCCCTCTCACCCCTGAGCATGGTAAGTTCTGCACATGGCGAGAGTACATATTCATCTCCCATATGCAAAGCATATATTTCCCTCAATTTATTGTGTTTTAAAATCGCAGCTGGCATATTCTTATGATATATGAGAGTAACAGTGTTTCTTAAGGTCAGCTCTATTTATGGTTCCCCTTTGCAATTTCTACCCTTGGATTTAAGTGTAACAAGTTCCTCTTTCTCTCAGATCAAATACTGACATGCCTTCTTTTGCCTTTTCTATTTTTATTTCTAAAGAATATTTAATGCCTCACTCCATGTGATTTCAACTGAAATGTAGAGATACAACTTAAGGATATAGATCATTTCAACTAATCTCTATCAAATTATCCTAAGACCAAATATAGAGTAATGTTTTTATTTTCCATTCATTGTGAATTGCTAGCTTTTGCACATGTAACCTTGTAGTAAAGTGTGTTCTGAAGTTTTGATTTTGTTCCATCTTTCAGTCTAGATTTGTGTTGATACTGCTTGAATTTGATGACCACAGGCATATCATCCCAATAACTTTAATCGTCATTTGCCCCATTATCACCCTCATTTGAAAATTAGATGACGTAATAGTCAGTTTTTTCAAATGACTTTAAAATCAACTAAAAATAAGTGACAACATGTTCTGTTTTGATTTTGACTGTTGTTGCAATTATTGATTAGTTTTGAGAAAATTATCATCCTGACACCATTTTAGCATAAATATTAGTAAAGTCGATTTACTATTAAAGGAATCTGAAGTTGAGAGGTAGACGGAGCCCAGAGCATTTTAGAACAGCTTTGTCAAACTGAGCTCTGATGGAGCTTGCTGACAGCCACAGTGTTGAGCAAGCCTCACAGGGGTGTTGGAGGATCAGGAGGACTGTGATGGTTGATACCTTTTAGAACATTAAAACATGTACAGTTAAAAAGTTAGATTATCAAGACGCCTAAAGCACGAATCTCCACATACGAGCACACCCGGGACCAGACTCTGCAAACGCCCAGTGATTTTCATTTCCTTTAACGTGGAAATTTATAAACTGTACTCATTCTCCATCTCGTCCTTTGGAGAATCAAATTGTTCAATTTTATTTTCCCTTCCTGTTGCAGATACAGTTCACTTACAAAGCCCCAAACTTTTTAATACTGCAAAGAATGCCTTAGATTTTATAAGCAGGAGGTCTGTCAAGCAAATTGCCCTTGGCAGGAAAGCAGATCATATATCTTGGGCTTATCTGCCTCTTCAGACTGCACACAGCCTGAATTGCCCTGGGGTGCAGGCAGAGCTCTGCAGACCGCCTTGTGCTGTCTAGGCTGGGGCCGCCTGGCCCAGAGCTGTTGAGGAGGGCCGGCTCTCTGCAGCCTGTGGTTTAGGAAGCTCTGCTCCTCCCCACCAGTGATGACTTTCTGCTGTGATTTTCAAACTGCCTACTACTGTTTATTTGGAATCTAAACATCTGGGAAGCTTTAAAGACCCAATTTGTTGAGGGCACAGTCTGTGCTCTGATTTAATGTGCACGAGACACACAACATGTAAACATGTTGATAGCAGGATTTATTAAAATGTAATTATTGCAATATAATCTGGGACCTGGGCAATTAAGCTCAGTTTCCAGTGGTACCCTGTGTGATGGAGTTTGAGGTTAGTGAGATGAAGATGTTCCTGGTTTAACCCTGGCCTTTTGCAAATGAAGAGCTGGAGTCCGAGGAAGCTTGCTTTTCAAGGAATCTTGCTTTTCCATGCCATGTACCAGTTGGTGGCAGAACTGGACTCAGGAGGGGATCCTGCTTTTTAACGTCTCCCTTGCTGTTTGGACGGAGCACTTTGCCAATGAGGACATCAAAGTGATGCAGTAGTGAGAGAGCCAGAGAAGCCAGAGGAGCCTGGAGCAATCCCAGCTACTCTGGGAGCTGAAACAGGAGGGCCACAAAGACGAGGCCCGGCTGGGCAATTAGTTTAGGGGCACCTATTTCAAAGCAGAATGAATAGCTCAATTTATCAGCCATCAGTCAATAAGGGGCGGGGATATGAGGAAGTGTAGATTAGTGGTAAAGTACTTGGCTCCCATATACGAGGCCTGAGTTGAATCTTCAGTCCTGGGGGAAAAACAGAGCATGCTGGTCAGTCTAGGGATACAAAGGCCATAGCAGCAGCAGAAGATGCTAAAGACATGAGGATATGTCAGTTACAAAGCTCAGCCTCTGGGTGTCTGAGAGAAGCAGAAGCCACAGCACATGGGAAAACCGGTCTGTGTTTCCTCTTAGGTTTTGGATATCGTCTTTTGCATTTGTTGGAATGTATTGACTAAAAATAAACACTTTTATTTAGGTTCTCAATGGAAACACCAGCTCTTGGAGGTATTGTTGGCTTCAGTATGTGAATGTCGGGCTTCACTCATTTCCTCCATCTGACTGATCAGTTCCACAGATCGGTCGTTGTTAAAACTGGGGACAAACAAGTCATGGTCAAAATCTCTGCCTGATTTTTCTAGAATCTTCTCATTCTGCTCTAGCTCCTGCCATAATCTTAACTTCAACAACTTCAGTTTCCGTTCATCTTTGGCAGGAACTCTAGATCTGACAAACAATTCTGACTTTTTAGAGTCTCTTAAACGTGGCTAGTTTTGGCTTCTGTGAGTTTTTGCCCAGGTTACCACTTTTCTTGGAACACCAGTCAAACACCGTATTCTCACAGATGACTTCTGTCTTGTCTTTTGGGGCCTTTACAGCCATGTCCACCATACCTGGATTCTTGTATCATTTGAACTTGGTTCTCCAACTGCATTGTGAGCCCAGGGAAGGTGGTAAGGACGCGATTTGCCTCCTAAGTATCCCCAAGACTAATAGGCGATAGAAGGGACATGGATAAACTGAAAAAGAAAATGTCAGCTGAGTATCTAGGGAGGGAGAGAGTCAGCTTGAAATGCCAGTCCTAGTTCTTGTCACAGATGGGTTCATCATGGCTCCCTCCCTGTTCATTCTTGAATTCTCATCACTAAAGTAAGGATAGCCTTAGGTTGTCCCAGCTTCTCTGGCTGTATTTCATGATTTCTTTCTCTTGAATGACCTCACTTCTCTTTCAGGACTGGAGACTTTTGTTTAAAATATATGTATATTTGCATATCTATCTCTCAGTATATATGGTTTCCCCCTCAAATTGTCCCAGGTATTTACTTTCATGATCTGTAATGATGATTGTGAAAACAGTAAATTAGGCAGACAGGCGGAGCTGAGTAAAAAGTCTGCCAGAGGCAAAGTAGAAATGTCTCTTCTCCAAGCTTATAATTCCTAATGACATCTCTCTATCGTAACTTGTCATCTCACCTTGTCAATCATTGGGCCTCTGCTCTCTTCTGCCATCAGTCTTTGAGCTCAGCTTTACATATTTGCATGCATGGCATTAAATAATACAGGATCTCATATACAGTAAAGCCACAATAACTATGAGTAGGATATTGAAGAAATTTGAGATTTTCCTAAGCAGTTTGTCAAAAGTGAGGTGTACACACACACACACACACACACACACACACACACTTATCTGTGTGTGTGTGTGTGTGTGTGTGTGTGTGTGTAGTACGGGTATGTGAACATGTCTCTGTGGCTGTCCTTGCACATGTTGGGTGTGGAGGCCAGAGTTTGACTTATGTATGCCTTCTTCTTTGATTGCTCTCCATCTTTTGAAACAGTGTCTCTTTATTTTATTTGTTATTTATTCTTTGAGACTTTCATATCATTTGTTTTTATCATATTCTTTCCTGCTCCCTAACTCCTCCCAGATCCTCACCCCTTCCTGAGCTTCTTGTTATTTTTTCTCCCTAAAAAAAACTACCATCGCTACCACCACCACCACCACCACCAACAACAACAACAACAAAGAGTTATTAAAAAACATGGAGTCTGATTTGTGTTGGCCAACTACTTCTGAGCAGGGGACCTGCCCTGGAGTGTGCCTGATATAACCAACGCCACTCCCCTGAAGAAAACTGATTTTCTCTCTCCCAGCAGCTGTCATTTGTGGAGGGGTGGGACTTGGTGCCCATTTTCCCTCCTGCATGTGGAGATTCTGTCTGGCTTGAACCCGTGCAGGCCCTGTGCATGCTACTAGTCTCTGTTCACATGAGTGTTTACCTTGCTGTGTACGGAAAACGCAGTTTCCTTAAAACTGTTCACCATTTCTGACTCTTATAATCTTTTTGTGCCTCAGACACTGTCCCTCTCTCAAGGCTCAGGGGTCTGTGTCAAAGACAAGACAGTGTCTCTTATTGAACCTGGGGTTTACTGTTAAGGATAGATGGAGGCCAGTGAGTCTCCAGGATTTGCCCATCTTTGCCTCGCCTGTGATGGGGTTAGAGATGCTGAGCTGGTCACCTTTACTGCTTGGCAATAAAGTACTCTGTCCATTAATCCATATCCCAAACTCCCCCCATTAATTTTTCATTGATTTTTTCTTTAGTATTAGATAAAATGATATTCTAGGCACTCAGACAACACAGTAGCTCTCCTGTTCTCCACCTTAGAACTTCTAAATTTCCTTTTGCTTGTTACCTCAACTTGGTGTTTGCATAGTGTGTGGGATTGTGAGTATCTGTGCTTTCTATTTAAGGTGACATGTGACAATTTCTTCTATGGGGAAAAGGTATGATTTTTGAAACTGTGGTTTGCTGAAGCTGGTGAAATGTATTGGTTTTGTTGACAAATTGTCTTGGTCTAAACTGCTGACATTTCTCAGCCTTCTACTGGATTGCACAACATTATGCAACTTTATGTGGAAACAAATGAGTTTATTAGTGATGAGTGTGTGTTTGTGGCTACGTCCGTGTGTGATAATAGCCATCTTCTGTGGGTACTTACAGCAATAATGACAGCACTGTTTCAGTTCACCCTTTACCATAAACAATGTCATTATTCATTCCGGTGGGGGCATGTAACCTCAAAGAATGTCACAGGAGTGGTTTGCTGAAAAGGAGTAATGGACGGTGGGCTCCGAGTAAGCCTCCACTGGCAGGGCGTTGGGATATCTGAGCACAGGGCTTCTCCCATGTTGGTGGTCTGTGATACTTCTATTTTAAACTATTCACATCCAACACTGCTTTGCCCTCCAGATCCAGGAGTTTCCATTGACTAAATACAGCAGAATATTTTCTGGAGTCTACCTTAGTCACTCATGAGGTCATCTTGTGCTTCAAGGAGTATCTTGGGTGAGGAGTGACCCCTGATTCGCAGAGTACACAGTCTGATATTTGACTATACAGGTGGTTAACTTGCCCCACAAATGTCAGGAACCCTGAAAGCTGTGGGAAGCAAAATAGAGTTGAGCTGAGAAATGGCTTGAATGAGTGGGCTGGATGTGGGGTAAGGAGAACATGGAAAGCATTGTGGGAGATGAGCACTGGACTAGCAAATGGAAAGCCTAGGAGTTACTTAGAAAGGCGTAGACAGTGCATTTCAGTTGGTATGGCTCATATATGAAGTCAAGGAGGAAGGAGCAAAGTGTTGTGGGAAGGGAAGGGAAATGAAACTGTGAGATAAGCAGTCCAGCTAAAATTCCCCCAGGGGGAAATGACAATGCCTCTACATCACTCAACAGTTTTAGGTGAGACGCCAAAAAGTGGCCAGTGCAGTGGACACTGGTTAGATGGTAGACAGAGGCAGGTAGAAACTGGCCCTGCTCCGAAGAGCCTCAGGCAGCCAGAGACAAGCTGAGGGGTCTTTTCAATGGCGTGAAGACATGCTGGCCTTTGGGTGAAGTCTGGAACTCAGGGTTCAACCTGGTCTAGTGAAGAGTGGCTGGCAGTGTGGACCCTGGAGGAGCATGGATTAATCTTGGAGGGGCCACAAAACTCACTCCTTGGGATAGCCTACGTATACAATGAGGGAGTGTGAAGCTTGTGAGAAGTTTCCATGGGGGGAGGGTTGCTTCTGTGGGTGATGGGGGCTTGTGAGGGATTGGAAGGATGAGATTTTAGAGTAATCTTTCCAGCGTGAGAAAGGGTCAGGGGAGGGCAATGGCAGTTAATTGTTAAGAGCCCGTTCATAGGATTGGCTCCGAGAACTTGATAGGATACTGCAGTAGGATTCAGAGGAGGGGTGGGTACCAAATGTGCTTTTCATGTAAGCTTCTGAGGATTTGAGAGCTGAGAAGACATGGAGGAACTGTGAGATGGAGGAAAAGGATAACCACAAGCCTAGAGGCTTTGATGGCGGAGTTTACACTGTCCACAACTCACTTTGGGTGTGACAAGCTGAGCTCAAGGGGTCCCTAAGACATCTACAGAGGCCTGGATGTAGATCTACTGAATACCCCCACCTGTGGTTTGGACTGTCAGTAGACTGGAGACCTCAGGTCTGGTGCCCATGACATCCCTTACTGGTACTCACTGACTAGGGGTCGACCCGTGTAACTTCTACTTCCTCCTCTGCATGTAGCCATAGAGGCAGGTGCTGTGAGGATCAATCTAGAGATGAACATAAAAGACCATGGGACACTGGCTCCTAATGGGTGACATCTCTCTCTTCTTGGCTGTTTCCAAGGGCATGGGGGTAGTGGTAGTGGAACTCAGCCCCAAGGACTCATCTTCCTCTGTAAATTCTAACAGAGCAGACACCTTCACACCAACAGGGGTGATTCAGTATTTCCTAGGACTTGTGGGTTTAACATTGAGTCAACATTATTCTAACACCTTTTTATGCTCTTCATATTTACAGCAGACAGTAAGTGGCAGACAGTGGGACAGAACCACAAGAGGCTTCAAGGCCAGCAGAGTTCTTTCTCAGGGCTCTAAGAAAGTCACAGTGAGATCCCTCCCGCCTGGTAACTATAAGAAAGTACTTGAAATGTGTTGGCATAGTTACTGTTTCTATTAAAAATAGAAGGAATAATAAATTCATAGTGAACATCTTTAGAGAGATGTCGGCTGTAGTCCTGTAAGTGTGAAAGTCAAGAGAAGGTGAAAAACACCCCTCCATTCACTTCTCCCCCCCCCAAAGGAAAACAACAACAAAGACCCAATTGCCATGAGCCACTGTGACTCAGAGGTCACTAACGGGAAGAAACATAAATTAGAGGAAAGTTCCTCAGCGTTCCTGAAAGTGATTAGCATTATTTCCTGTTGGTGTCCCCGACAGAGCTGACAGTGGCCCAAGGGGACCTCCGTGGGTCTAGAAGAATCCTGAAATTTCATGTGGATTTTTTTTTAAATGGTAGAAAAACCGAGCAGAGGCAAAACAATAAAAGAAAGCTCTCCCTCCCCCCTCTTTTTAATATAATTTTCAGTAGCACAATGCGTTAAAGTAAGGCATATTTTCCTCATAGTAATATGACTTCAGGACATGATTTAGATGGAAAATTTAAGTAAGATTAATGCAACTTATTATCCGACAGGATATCCCTACAAACCACACTATTTGGCTGAATTTTAGATTCCCAATCTAATATTTCAGATGAGATTTCCAGATGGGTGTCTTATTCCTCTATTAGTTTAGTCAGGGTGATGGAGAGTTTGTAAAACAGGGGAGGTTAAACTAGTTTTAACACTTGATTAATCATTGAAATTACGTTGTTACTGCTTGAGTCCACTGGCTGTTGTTTATTAAGGAGCTCTCTGTAAGACCCAAAGCCAACACAAACTGTGGGCACTTTTCCAACTCGGCTAATTTATTTGATGACTTCTTCAAAGGGATATATATTTTTTTTAAGTAGTAGATTTATGGTTACATTGAAAGACTGATCCAAGATTGCTGTTTGCTTTGCAAAATACTAAAGTGTGGTACTGTAACACTTAAAAGGAAAATAGGTATGGGTATACATTACACACACACACACACACACACACACACACACACACACACACCACACCCCAAACATAACACTCACACCCCAAACATAACACACACACCCCAAACATAACACTCAATTCTAATTTCCTGAAACATTATTGGGCAGAAAAATCTTTAAAAACAAATTGTATGATTAATTGTCCGAGCCGTTGCTACTTCCGCCCAGGGACAACATGAAACTCTGAGGTAACAAACCACACATATACTCTGCCGTCTTATTAACTAACCACTGGCCAGCCAATCATGGGAAGTGAATGCCAGTGTGCCCAGTGAAGCTGTTTGCAAAGGACCTCTGAGCCGGGGAAGAGGCCCAAATAAGCTCAGGCTGGATGTAGAGTTGCGCATGCGTACAGAGGGAGACCTGAGTGCAGACAATGGACAGGGCTCCAGACCAGAGCTTCTTTTGTGGATATGAAAATTTCCTGAAGTCTGGGCTTGGTAAATTGATTACAATCTCTTCTCAGAGACCTATCAGGAGCAAACGAGTGAGTTGCAGACATAAATATGAATTCCAGAGCCCAACTCATAAATGAATTCCTAAATGCTGACCGAGCCAGAACCGAGCATTGGAAAACCACTTGGCAGGAACCATTAGTTTCAAAATGAGATGAACTGCTCTATTTAGCTCTCATTGAAAACTTTACAGAAACGCCAGATTTCCATAAACATAGGTTTCCTGGAGTTTGCAAGGCTTTGATTAACTGGTGGACAGGAGTCTCGCAAACACAGATTTTTGTGTTATATTCAGCCTGGATGGATTTGGGAGCTGGAAACCAACACAAAGTAGCCCCTTGCCTTTCTGGGACGTCAGCTCTTCCCTGATTTCCAGAAGGCTCCTTTTGTTATAAGGGGGTTGGCAAATTAAGAATTAGTCTAGGGTTTAAGAACGCGGTTATAGATCATATCCCTGTCATCTGTGCCACCATCCGTTAGGCCTTTTATGACTGATTGACAGCCCGCTGCTTTATGGTTTGGCTTTAATGCCCCAAAGGAATGAGAGAATTAAAAAATACACTTCTGTCTCTACTGAGAAAGTCATAAAGTTGTGGCTTTGACTAAGTAAAGAGATTGCTTGCAAGACATATTTTAGTTTTTAAATGTGTTTTCATTTTTCTTCTTACTGCCATATTTCTCCATTGATCCTGGCACATCAGACAGGGATCTCTAAAATCTGTGCAGCTTACGTCCTCAGCACCAAAAGAATCCTTTCCCCGCCTCCCCTCCTCCTCCTCCTCCCCCTCCTCTCCTCCTCTTCCTCCTCTTCTGGCTTCCATGTTCAAGTCAATAAAAACAAAATAAATTTGAAGAGTGAAGAGCCAGTTTTCTGTGTCCTAAAAAACTGCTCCCTTCCAAGCGAGTGAGTTTGTGGGCCAGGGAACGGCTTGAGTTATGACATGGATTTTGTGGCCTCCGTAAGCTTCTTCCACATTTTGTTCTGTGCTGATTCTTTTCCATGGGCCTTTAGATGACAGAGATTATGCAAGAGGAGAAGATGAGTTAAGCTGGTTGCTGTTTGCTTTAGAGGAGTTGAAGCTTTCGGTGGGAGGACTGAGGGTTGTGGAGAGGCCAGGGACAACTTAGCGTGGGGTTCGGACAGCACTCGGGCAAGCCGGAGAACCAGCGAGACAGCTCAGTAGTCAGGAGTGCTTGCTGGACAAACATCGGGACCTGAGTTCAAGTTCCCCAGACTCAAATAAAAAATAGAGTGTGCTCCTGTTTGTGCCTTCAACTCCAGCACCATGGAGGGAATGGAGGCAGGGGGATTACTGGGACTTGTTGGCTGCCATCCTAGCTCTATGTTCAGAAAGAGAGATCTGTCTCCCAGGGATAAGGTGGAAAGTGATGGAGCAGGGCACTCAGCATCTTTCTGTGGCTTCTGAGTACACAAGCATGCATGTTTGTGCCCCCTAACCCCCCACACACAAAGGGAAGGAGGGGGGAGGGAGAGGAAAGGAGGGAGGGAGGGAGAGCAGCTACCAGCACATTTGACTTTAGTTTTAATCTATTTCTGGATAGTAGAAACTCATATGCTTGTCTGAATGAACTGAATCTTACCAGAGAGTGTTCTAAAATGTCAGCTCTAGTTACATGAGTGACATAGAAGCCATCTTCAGACAGGCAAGATATCAGTTTTCCTATAAAGTATCTGGCAGCATGAGCGTCCCCAGGTCAGGAAGAGCTGGGTTTAGCCCAGGAAGAACAATCGAGAAGCACTCCCCAGAGCTGTGTTTGCAAGGAGACATTCTAGAGCTGCCAGTATAATTCCACACATCCAGTGTTGAATTCAGGGTTTCCATGTCGTATCCTGGCAAGAGGCTGAGATGCAGATCTGTTTCCCTCTTGCCCGCATCCTCTTTTCTCCTGCCTTTAGTGACACACTGTGAGGCTAAGCAGAGTCAAAACAATCCAAGTGACCCAGTGCTTCTTTCCATCTCCTATCTTCGTATACTCTTTTATGAGTCAGTTGTGGGAGACACATTTCAAAGGCATCAGGTGAGCTCTTAGAAACAGACCCTAGCCTGTGGAACCCAGCATCATTTGCATGCTTATGAGGGCTTGTAAGGATCAAGGCGCACAGAGGCAGAGCCGAGTGGCAGCTTCTTTTGGACTTACTGCCTGATGGGACAGTGAAGACCCATCCTTACAGCCTTCTCCCAGCTCTTTTGGAGCACCCTGAGAAATCTCATTCCTTCCTTCGAGTGGGGACAAGGTGCTTAGGACAGAGAGTTTTGTGGAAAGACACAAAGTGTACAGCGATTGTGTATTAAAGGGGGCTGAGATGATAAAAGATGGCAGGTCCCTCAATGGCCAGTCTGAATTTGCATTTTGTTATTGCTACTATTCTGTTGCTATGAAGAGATACCATA
Organism: Peromyscus aztecus; assembly: GCA_902168405.1. Taxonomy (NCBI): domain Eukaryota; kingdom Metazoa; phylum Chordata; class Mammalia; order Rodentia; family Cricetidae; genus Peromyscus; species Peromyscus aztecus. Next base: position 30,277 of record CABHPQ010162662.1, read on the forward strand.
ACCAACACAAGTTACAAAAGAAAGCCCTTAACTGGGGCCTTGTTTATTGTTTCAGAGGATGAGTCCATGACCATTGTGGCAGCAGGCAGGTAGGCAGGCATGGTGCTGGAGCAGTAGCTGAGAGCTTACACTCTATTCACAGCACCTAGCAGAAAGAAACTTCAAAGCCCACCCCTAGTGACACACCTCTTCCAAGAAGGTCACACCTCCTCCAACAAGGTCAGTCCCCCAAAAGGCCACACTTCCTCCTAATCCTTCCTAAATAATCCAACACATAGGAACCAAACATTCAAATATGTGACCCTATGGGGTCCATTCTCATACAAACCACCACACCTCTCCCATGAGGGGCGTTTTGCCTCTGGGGATTCTACATGGATGCCTTTATGTGGCTTGGTCATTTCTTCTGTGGAGTCTAGAAGGCTTGTATGTTCAATCCTTCATTTTCCCTGAGTGGGTCTTATCAGGTGGCTACTTGGTGGTCAGCCACCATCACTTCTCCTGGTGACTTCCACAGTGTATTTTCTTTCTACACATTGGGTCAAGCATCTTGGTTCTCTCTGTCATCTCTCAGCCATTCAATTTTCATCTGAGTTCTCCTCAGTCTCAGCCCCGTACTTGGCACCAGGAATGCAATGGAAGTTGTAATCTGCAGAGGAGACAGGCCTTTTCAATTCACCCCCAAAGAACTGTACATTGCAAGGCCATTTCTAGAAAGGCAAAATATTTGGCAGGCCGTGCTGTGCCTAGTCAGGAAGGTATGAAGTATGACAAAGAAGCTGTCTAGAATTGGAAGTAGCCAGATGAAGAGGAGTGTGGAGGGGTTCTGGTTAGAGAATTTGGTTTGTCAAAAGGATGTGGCAGCCAGAGTCATACTGGGATGTGTGTAGGTGTACAGGGAGCAAGGAGTGTTTGTCCTCCATCCCTTCTGAACATCGTCACTTCACCACTTTATCACCAGGGTACCGCTTCTATTTAATGACAGTTTACCTATAGAATCAAGTCTGTCAGTGTACTTCCTTACTCATTCTACCTAAATAAATCAGTGGAAGGGGGGTGTTATGGTTTGAATCTGAAGTGCTCCCCACAAGTTCATGGTTTGAATACCTGTTCTCTACTTTGGGAGGTTGTGGGGCCTTTAGAAGGCGGGACCTGGCTAGTAGAATTAGTACATAGTGACCAGCCTTTAAAAAGCTATACCCAGTTCTTAGTTCCTGTGTTGCTCTTGATGCTTTTTGGTCCTCTGTGATGTAAACAGACCCTGCCACATGCTCCTGCCCACCTGCTCTGAGCTAAGCTGTACCTGTTGCCATGCCTCCTCTGCTGTGATTGACTGAAACACTGACATTGTGAGCCAGAGCAAAGTGGTGCTGCTTGGAGTTGTTTCCGTCAGGTACTGTGGCCACAGAGACATGAAATAACTAATACAGAGTGCTGGGGCAGGAACACACAAGAAACAAGAAGTGGAACCTCTGCCTTCACGTTTCAGTGTTCCACAGAATGCTGCCAGATCTTGCATCATTTCAAGCTATGGCAACATGGAACATTCAGTTAAATTAGCCTTTGAGCCTCTCTTCCCTAATATAACATAAAGAGGTCCCCTTAAGAAGCAATATCTTCATCCACTGTAGAGCCCGCCAGGTTCAAATTCATTTAAAATATTAAGGTTTAAGCAGCATATGTTTGTATATCCTCAGCACAATGAATTGTAGTGTTTTGTTTCACATACACATTGCATAATGATCAAGTCATACAAAATTGAATACATATATTACACACATACACATTCAGCTTCACTATCAATCAGAGAAATTCAAATCCAAGCTACAATGACATATCATCCCATTAGGATGGACATTATCACACACACACACACACACACACACACACACACACACACACACACAACAAATGACAGAACAAAGGGGAAGGTAATGTGGAGAAAGTAGATTCCTTGTATACTACTGATAGAAACATAATTAGTATAGTCATTGTGGGTAGCAGTGTGGAAGTAACACACACACACACACACACACACACACACACACACACCTCAACAACACTCACACAATCTGGCAATCCTATTCCTTGGTGTATATGCAAAGAAAATGAAATCAGAATGTTTGACATTCCACTTTATTGTTTTTATTGCATGATATTTATATTTGATTTATTGTTTATTTTATCATAGCTCCAGTTCCTCTAAAACCCTCAATTTCTCATTCCAAAATTCATCTCATAGAGCATCTAGTAACATTTCCCTCTTTGATCCATAGCCCTGGAGATTGTTTTGAAGAAAGAAACCCACCCTACATGCTTGTCTCTTAGTGGAACTGAAGGCTACTTCTGTCAGTGTGTTGTGATCCCCAAACAGCTACTCACAGAACCACTTTTTAATGAGTGGGCTTTGATCTTGCTTTTAAAATAGCATTGCAGATGTGGTCCAAGAAGTCCAAGGCACCTCTCAAGCTGGCAGCAGGATTTTGACACCATCCACATGGTGCTGTTTTTCCAGGCATGTAAAATGCAAGAGTTAATGGGTCATAGAGACCTGCACCAAAGTTACAGACTATCTCTGAGGCTAGGTCATGTGTCCAAGCATTCCTGCAGAGAGCTTCTGAATGGGGTCTACGTGAAGCTGTGAAGATGAGGTCCAAGGATCAGTAGAGTTCCCAGAATATAGGAGGTACCAGAAGCATGAGGTGTACACCAAGACAAGTTGTAGTTACTGAATGGAGCCAGCTGGAGGCCACATGTACCCAAGGCAACAGAGTTGGAGGGCAAGGGCTATCTAAGTCTGTTGGACCTATATAATGTTATCAAAATCCCTAATTGTTGTACATGGAGCTTCAGGATTTGGTATCTTCCTTGCGGGGTTTGGGTCTTGCTTTGTTCCACTCTTTGCTTGATATACCCCATTATTCCTTTTGGGAATTGGAATGCCTGTTCTATGTTATTGTAGATGGAGGTATATGACTTTGTTGTTTTAAATTTATAGGGGCCCACAGAAAACAGTTTGTCTTGAGGGATTTGGGGCTTTTTACAATGTTAAGATGGTTAAAGGATATAGGGACTTTGAAAGTTGGACTAAATGCGTTCTGTATCATGGGCTGTTCATGAGCATTTGGGGACCAGGCATGAAATGGCGTATTTTGAAAATAACATGTTTGAGTGTCAATTTGACGATGGAAGGTCTTGCAGTGGCTTATTTTTATTATCAACTTGACTGGATTTGGGATCATCTATGAGACCCTTTTGGGCACGTCTTTTAGGGAGTTTCCACAAAGGTTTAACTGAGGATTGACAACCCACCATGAATGATAGTATCATAACTTGACTGGATTTGGGATCATCTGTGAGCCCCTTTTGGGCATGTCTTTTAGGGGGTTTCTACAAAGGTTTAACTGAGGATTGACAGTCCACCATGAATGATAGTATCATCCCATGGGCTGAATGAAAAAGGAAAAAGGAGAAAGCCAGCTGAGTGTGAACATTAGGATCTGATGCCTGACTGTGGACACAATGTGGACATTATTGCCATATGCCTTCCACCATGATCAATTTATCCTCTGAACCATAAATCAAACATGCTCTCCTTTCAGTGAGTTGCTCTTGTCAGATCCTTTGTTTCATCACATGAGAAAAAAACCCTAACATGCCTGATCTTCATTCTTCTGATGTAGGATAGCTGCCACTTCCTGGAGTTTTATATGAGTGTAGGTGTATGGTAAACTACCTTTTGAAACTGCCTTTGTTCAGCTCATATGATTGCTTTGGCTTTTATTTGACTTGTATATATTGAGAGTTAATTTCCTTGTATTGTGGAGTTGTATTCCATTACAAGAACCATGCAAGAGTTTGTTTTACAACATGTTTATCCATTCATATCTTAATTTAGCTCTACATTTTTGGTATTATAAATAAAACTTCTATAAACATTCATGTACAAAGGTTTGTGTGAGCATACAGCTATGCAGCATTTACCAACAGGGATATCCTTTGAGAAAAGTGTCACGAGGTAACTTAGTCATTGAGTGAACATCATTGGGCTCATAACTAGTGATTGTGCTCTCACTAGTTCACAGTCTTATGGGATTGTTATTGTGTATGTAATTTGCTGGCAATGAAAACACTTTTATGTAATTATAATTGTGTGTTTTTATTTCTCTTAGATAAATACAAAGAAATGATATGTCTGCTATTATAAGTGAATGTGTAAATAAATATTGTCCAAATGGCTGTATAATTTTACATCTCCTGCCTTCCCACTGTATGAAGATTTCAGTTCTTCCATACCCTTGCTAAATATTTGCTATTATGAGACACAAAAATATTTGTCATTTTAGTGGCTGCATAGTGATATGTCATTGTGATTTTTAGAGAGCATTTTCGTATGTATGCTAAGTGGCTGACTTGATAGTTACTCTCCTGTTACAGTAATAAAACACCATGACCAGAAGCAACTTACAGAAGGGAGAGTTTATTTGGACTTACAGTTCCAGAGGGATGATAGGATCATGGTGGGAGGCATGGCAGCAAACAGGCAGAGAGGCAGGAATAGGAAGCCGAGAACTCACATCTTCAAATGCAAGCCCGAGGCAGAGAAAGAAAACTGGAAGCAGGGAGAGGCTGTAAACTCAAAGCTTACCTCCAGTGATGTACTTCCTTTATCAAGGCCACACCTCCTAAACCTCCGCAGACGGTACCACCAACCAGAGACCAAATGTTCAAGGACCCAAGCCTCTGGGGTACATTTCTCATTCAAACCACCACACTATAAGTAGTGCAGGAAATAAATCTAAAGACTAATAAATAGGAATCAACAAAAGTTTCTGTACAACAAGGGTCAGGAGAGTGAGGGACACCCTACAGAATAGGAGGAAAATCCTTGCCAGCCATGTATACCACAGGCGATTAATACTTAGAATCTATGGAGAACTCCAAAAACTAAATACTACAACATACCAGTTCAGTTAGTAAAGGGGCTAATGGATTGAATAGACAGTTCTCAAAGGCAGAAATAGAAAAGGCCAATTATTACTTGAAAAAGTATCCAACACCCTTAGCCACCAGGAAAATGCAAATTAGAACTGACTGGAGAGTCCCTCTCACCCCAGGTAAAATATCTAATGCTAAGGAAGCAAGTGATATCAGATGCTGGCAAGGATATGATAAGAAAGGAACCCACATAAATAGGTGGTAGGAATGTAAACTGATCTAGCCACTGTGGACATACATGTGGAGTTTCCTTCACAATCTGAAATGTAGAACGGCCATGCGATCCATCTATAGCACTCCTGGGTATATACCCGAAGGATTCCCAGTCGGCATTCTGCAGAAAGATTTGCAAATCCCAGCTCCTTGAAATACCATTCACAATAACTAATTGTGAATGGTTAATGCTGACCGTCAACTTGACAGGGTCTAGAATCACCTAGGAGATGGCCTCTGGCGTGTCTGTGAGGGAGTTCCTTGATTGGGTGGAGGTGGGAAGATCTGCCCTGATTTTAGGTGGGAGTGTGCCGTGGGGTGGAGTCCAACACTGAGTGAAGAGGAGAAAGTGAGCTGAGCACCAACGTTCATCTCTCCCTGTTTCCCGACTGCAGACGCGGTGTGAGCAGCCGCCTCACACCCCTCCCTTCACGCCATCTCCACCACGAACTGAACCTTCAAACTGTCAGTCAAAAACAGATCTGTCTTTCTTGAGTTCCTTTTGCCACGCACTTTTTCATAATGACGAGGAAAGTAACTGATGGACCAAGACTTGGAACCAGCGTAGAGGTCCTTTAAAAGAAGAACAGATAAAAAGTATGGCCTGTAAATACATAATGGAAGTTGATTTAGCTACAAAAAAAGTGAAATTATGACATTTTCAGGAAAATGGACAGGACTGGAGACCACCATGCTAAGTGAAATGAGCCAGCTCAGACTAATATATGTTTCTATACAGACTCTGTGTGTGTGTGTGTGTGTGTGTGTGTGTGTGTGTGTGTGTGTGTACGGATATATACTTATATACACACACATATGCATATGTGTGTGTGCATACGACACAGAAGTAGAAAGGGGATCTACGAGAAGAGAGGAAGCTCTCTAATGGGAAGGAGGGGGGGATAAGAGAAGCCAATGGCACACACATCTCAAGAAAGCAGGCGGCATGATTGTTTGGGACTGGACCAGCAAGATGGGAAGGGAGGGGGTGGGGAAGGGTAGTAGGAGGGCAAATAAAAACAAAGTCTAATTATATATGATATATATATATATATGATATATATTGTATATATATGATTACATCACAATGATGCTCCATATATTTGTATGGTGACCAAAATATTAATACAAGCATAAATGAATGCTTCTTAAAGACTTTCAAAGTTATTTTTGCTAGAAGTACTCCTTTGAATTTTCATCTTTGGAATTTTAGAGTTGAAAATTTTTAGAAGATATTATGGATTTCGATCTGTATGATCTTAGCATTCAGTATTTTGGGTTTTGGGAACTCATGGGCCCGACCTCTCTTAAAGCATCTTGTCACTATCTTACCATAACTGTTGTCTACGATCTTCATAAGTAATTTATGCAACTTCTCTATCATGGTCCACTCTGCTTTCTTGTGGTGTCTTATGTGCTTGGAGCTTACTTAGAGAAGTTTTGGTGGTTTTATATAGTGATTTCATTCTATGTGTCCTTCTTAACTCTCTTCTCACCGACTGGTTCATTCTTTGACGTAACTCTGCATTCATGGTAATTTTATATGTGATCCTGGACTTGATAATTTACCTTATCTGGTGCTATAACTACATACTTAATATTCCTTTCTTTACTTCTGAACTTTGTACTGGGTTGTAGTTGTTAGTTGAAATTAGCCTAATCTCTCAGCAGCCAGTTTAGACGCTTTGTTGGATGGATTTAGAGCAGATTTTGGTCTATGGTTCATGTGCACTAACTTCTAAGCCAATACTGTCTTGAGGACTCTGTTTACTGTCTCCTAAGCTGTGAGATCTCTCTCCTCTGAGGGGAAGAACTACTGCTGCCTTGGGATTGTTCTGCCTGTGACTTCTTCTTTCCTTGGCCTTGACAGGTTCTTCATAATTTCTTGCTAACTAATCCTCAGCTAAGGACCAACGGGAATGTGCATGTCTCGGCCAGTGCTCTCTCTTGTCCTCTTCTGTGGACCCCTTTCCTTGGGCCCCTTCTATATTAATTCTAGGCACTCAGACCCCTTGAACTTTGTTTGGCTCCCCCTTGCTTGGACACTTTCCTAGAAACTGCATGGAGAGTAATGTGGAACACATACAGGGTCCCCCTTGTTTGATTTCCTTCCCCCGTGGATGATGCTTCTACTCTGCTGCATCTTGTCTGACATCCATCATCTCATTTCATCCATTTGCCCCTTCTCACTGTTTAAGTCAGTCTATCTTCTCTGTTACTCTTTCATCCCAGAAGTGGCAGTCAGCAGCATTCTCCTTACTGTTACACCAGTCACTGTATGCACTGCTCTCAATCTGTTTTTTCATGCATTGATTACATATCTTTATTGAGACCACGCTCTGTCCTAGGCTCTGTATTAGTTACTGAAGTTCACTAATTTCCTCACCTGCTCCTAGGAGCTGAATGATACCGTGATGTGGAAAATTTATGTGTAGACAATTTCAAAACTAAGTTCTGTCAAGCTTCTTAATGGTGACCAGTTCTTTTCCTAGTGTGCCTGCCTCTCTGCAATGTGACTTAGCCGCTTCCCTCCCTGCCCTTCATCAGGACTAGTCATCTGAGGTGGAAATGATATCTTGTGAGTTGTGTAGCCTGAGTCTCAAGAGACTCTGTGCCTTCCACTTTCACCCTCTTGGAATGTTGATCTGAGACCTCCGTGTAAGGACAGCAGGGTAGCTCAACACAGTACTTAAGGTCACGTAAAAGAGAACCGAGCCCCCATCTGCATTCGTCAGCAGTGACTAGCCTAACAGACTCTCCAGCTGACCAAGGTACAGGAGTAGTCCTGGAGAAGGCCTGCAGGGCACAATCCATGGTCAATCCATGTCACTGTAAATGAGAACAAATAATTTTCTTTAAGACACTGACTTTTCAAGCTGTGTGTTACACAGAAAAGTTGGAGAGTAACAGAAACCACATACCACCCCTTCTGAAAATTAGTTCTACCTACAAGAATGGCTGCCATCTGTGATGTTTGAGACATTCCATTTTCAGTTCATTCACGTGATGGTCAATCCTTATCACATTGTATTGCCTGCCCCGTAATCTATCATTGACTAAACCAAAAACTCCTTAGGACTGAGATCTGTTTCTTAGCTGTGTTCCTAGTGACAGGTGTGGTAGTTAAAAATGTATTTGATACTGACATCCATTTTATTTTTTTTTTTTTAAATCTCTCTCTCTCTCTCTCTCTCTGTTCTTACATATGAACATGATACAAATGTGGGCCTGTACACATTATGGTGTACATGTGGAAGTCAGAGGGAAACCTTGCATGTTGATTCAAATTTTAAAGTTCACAATTTGATCAGCTTATGAACTATCCAGGGTACCTTTGATTCAACAGAGCCTCAAAATACAGCGATCTTATGAAGTGTTAGGAAACATTCATTATTATTAGTCAAATTGCTACCATATTATTTAAATGGCCACAGTAATCATGTGAGGGAGTTTAGCATTATCCTCATTTTATAGTTACAGTAGCTGAGATGCAAAGAAATGAAACCCCGGTTCAAGTACGCGAGTTCCTGAGTGGGAGCTGGGTTAAAAGCACAGATACCTCATCCCTCAGAACAGAGCATTTTCAGTAGCTGTTGAAGAGCAGGCAGGTGAGATGGCTACCAGACAATCTCAGGAGTGGGGCCCGGAAGCCAGCTGGAGCAAAGACAGCTCGGGATTCCTTTCTTCTGGTCTTGGAGGGAAATATGATACAGAGACTGTGAGTTAGCGCAGGGTGGCTGGGACTGAGGAGTGTGAGACACCATGCCCAGACAACCGACTCCTGCCACCCACAGTTAGCCTTCTCCAGGAGGACTGGAGCTGGCCCATAGTTCCCTGCTTCTGACTGTTTGACCCCTTTTCTTACTGGGCTCCATGGCTCATCTCAGTGTAGCACAAGGTCACCCAGTAGAATTCTCTCCAGGGAGATCATTTTGGGTGAAGAAGAAAAATGGGTGGAAAAATGAGCTATTTTTGACACAGTGTCTTGGGTGATCTTGATGCAATTGTATTATGAGTGTGAAGTTCCTAGGACCTTCTGGGAAAAAAGCAATTTGGATCAGCCCCATGGCTATTAGAAGGACATAACATTAAAATGACAGGAAAATATACAGAGTTGGCCCCTTAGGGTTTTCTTTTTAGAAAGGACTCTGGGTCTTTTACGGCACATATGGAAATAAATCTGTGAGAACAATAGAAAAACACAGGGGAAGAGGGAGTGGTCACGTGGTTCAGAGTCTGAGAAATTTTGATGAGTGGCTGCTCAACAAAATTAATGACATCATTCAACTAACGATGATGATAATGTTAAGAATCTTAGTGACAATTAACATATTTTTACACAGTGCTTTGTGCCAAGGGCTTATGAAATCTCAAGTTTAGGAGTAAAATAAGCATTTATGTGCACATATTCATATATATATGTACACACACGTGTCATTTTGCTCACAGAATTTGCAGTTCAGTGGAGGGAGACGCACTTAAAACTAATAAGAGAAGATTGCAAAATTTGAGAAGAATAATAAAGGACGGACTAGGTAGGGGATAGGGTTTTGAAAAATCAATACAATTCATGTATATCAGGTTAGGGAAATCAAAATAGGCTTCCCTAAGGAAGTAATATTTTGGACCTGACCCATTAAACCTTGGAGATCAAAGAAAGTAGATCCAGTGGAAACCACCTGGGTTGGTGGGAAACGTAAGAAAGAGATCTTGAGTGTAGGGAGATCCAGTTCTAACAGGACTCTGTTCTTGTTTTGTTACCATTGCTGTGATAAAAACACCCCCAGTGAAAAACAACTAAGGAGAGGAGAAGGTTAGGTTCAGATGCAGGTCACAGTCCCTCATTGAGGGGAATCGCGGCAGGAACTCAAGCAGGAACTTGAAGCACTAACCATGAGGAACAAGCTTGCTGGTTTTCTCCCAGATTCTTTTTTTTTTTCCCTCTGAGACAGGGTTTCTCAGTGTAGTTTTGGTGCCTGTCCTGGATCTCGCTCTGTAGATCAGGCTGTCCTCAAACTCACAGAGACCCGCCTGGCTCTGCCTCCCAAGTGCTGGGATTAAAGGCATGTGCCACCACCACCCAGCTTCTTCCAGATTCTTATATAGCCCCAAACTGCCTTCTCAGGGAATGGTACCACCCATAGTGGGCTGTGCCCTCCTACATTAATGGACAATTAAGAGCAATCCCACAGACCAACCTGATCAAGGGAATTGCCCAGTTGAGGCTATTCTTCTCAAATGACTCTAGGCTGTACCCGGGTGACAGTTAGAACTAACTAGGACAAACCTTCAAAAAAGGCTTCTATCCCCAAAAGTAGTTACAAGAGGTGAGGTCACCATCATCGCACTTGCTTCTTATGTGAAACCCAAGCAGCAATAGATCGTCTTCCTATACCCCTTCAAGCTGGGACTTCCCAGCTCTGACCTGCGTCTGTTTAGGACAAACAGAGTGAAAGGACAGGCCAAGTCATTGATTATGAGGTAGTTTCTGCCATCACCCCAAGTTAACCTTCCTCGAGACTCCACTGTACACAACTCTAATGGCGGTGGTCCAGCATTCCCATTTTCTGTGAAACAAACCTTGATTCTCAAACATTTAAAAATCTGTCCTCCAGGAAACATTTTATGAAACACCAGAGAGAAGGAGGCAGGCTGGACTGGCCCAGCCCCGCAGACCACAAATTGGGCTCGTTCTGCAATGCGTCACTAACCTCCAGGGCCCAGAGACCGTCGCAAACCACTCTCCGAGAACCTAATAATTGTCAGTTGTGCAAAAAGTGTCACCATTTTTTTCTGGCAGAGTCCTGCTCTCTTTGGCATGGGAGTGGAGGGTTGGCGGGTGGGGGCTGGGGTGCAGTGGCAGTCTGCAGTGACTCTTAGTGGGAACTGGCTGAGCATGTAATTATATCATGAGTCAAGCACTCCCCAGGGACGTAAGATGACCAGAGGAAAATGAAATAACATTATATCCCACATGAATAAAGGCACTGCTGGGGTAAGCTGACTCCCGGGAAAGAAAACTAGGGCGAAGACATTTCCCAGCAATTAAGCGTCTTGTGACATGTCCCCCTGTCCCCTCTCTTAAAATGAAGGGATTATGTGGGCACGATTTATGTCTTTGCTCTAAGCTTGGAGGAACAAGTGACCAGAGATGACAAGCCACACGGAGGGATAGATGACCTCGATGGCAAACAAAAAGCCTTTGAGCTGGAAGACTTGCGTTGCTGGCTTCCAACAGAGCGCTGTTTGTTCAGGAAGAAGTTAGGCTGACAAATGTTGTGGTAGGAGCTAAAAAATATTTTTTTCCCCGGCTAAACCACTTCCAAAGGTATATTTTTATGTACCCAGGAATAGCAGCCTGTTTGTCTTGCTTCGGCTCCGTCTCCTCGTTTCTTTTCTGACCAACAGCTGAAGAATTAGGCTCTTTGCACTGGGCTGATGGAGAGCTGGAGGGGCTCCTGCAGTGCAGGCCTGAAGTCTCCCCGCTTCCCAGATGATAAAATTATCCAGGGGACTTTCGATTCAGTTCTCCGGAGAAAATCAGTTATAGGCACCTCCGGAAAGGTTTCGGGGTTAGAAGTATCACAGGAATGGTGACCGCTCACTGTGCTGTTTTCCAAAAGGAGTTATTTAACTAAACATTTTATTTTATTTTATTTTATTTTTTGAGGCACATCTTGCTACATAGCTCAGGGGCTAGCTTGGAACTTGCTATATAGCCCAGGGTGGCCATGAACTCACCAACCTCCTGCTTCAGCCTCCCAAACATTACATTTAGAGATGTGTGCTGCAACTGCCTAAAAATAAAATAGGGTTTTAATTTTATTTTTAAATAAGGAAAAGGTGGGACCAATATAAAGCTCCGAGTGGCAAAGAATGAATCAATTTTGCTGTCTCCTCCCTCAGTCTCTGGCAGGGAAACCGAGGTTTGGGGATAAGGGTTCGAGTGTCAAGGGAAAAGCAAAGCGACAGTGTCCCGCTACACGTTCTTGGGGAAAGTCAGTAAAGAGAAATACTTTGGGTTCATTTTTGATGTGCTCAGTGTTCAATGTGGGCATGGATTTACTTGCAGTGAGTAATAAAATACTGAAGTAAAAAGAGGAGAATTATTAGATGATTGAAGGTGGGTTTTATATCCAGTCTGAGGTGGGAAGACTCAGAGGGAGACATCCCACCCAGCCTCACCCTCAGGAATAAGGGTGAAAGGCACTTGGTATGACTGTTGCTCCCTTGTTAAAATCCCTGAGATGTTGCTAATTCAGCCAGTGTGGCCAGCCTGCCTTCACGAGGCTTATGTGTGTAGTTACTGGGAGGTAGACCAGAACACAGTACTGATTATAGACAAAGGGCTTGCAAAAATAAAATAAAATAGTGAAGTTAACTGAATGGTAAGTATGCAGGCTCTAGGTTAAGTATTCATTATCCAAATTGAACTGTGAAATGCATTTATATCTCTTCTATACCTTAATGCAGTTAACACAATATTTTTAGTTCACCTGCATTGTGATTGGGATCCATCTTATGATATAAACTATGGAATTTTCAGTGTGTGATATCATGTTGGTTCCACCGGTGTTTTAGATTTTGGAACATCCCAGGTTAGATATATTCAACCTATATACTATCTCTTAAAAATACTTCATTTATTTACTTATTATTATTGTGTGATGTGTGATATGTATGTGAAACTACAGGCATGTCCCAGGGTGCATGGAGGCCGGGGTACAACTCTCAGGAGCTGGTTTCCTCTTTCCACTGTGTGTACCGTAGAGACGGCATTGAGGTGGTCAGTCTCTGTGTGGTAAGTACTTTTACACACTGAGCCAACTCATCAGCTTTACTGTTTCTTAATGAAAGCGTTCTAGTAAGGCAATGAGTCACGTGTGTGCTCTCTTGACCTTTGTTCCAACTCACACTCGAAAATTCCCAGTGATTCTGTGACCACTTGGAATATGTCACCATCTACCCCCGTCTCTTTCATGGACCGTAGTGGTTTTATTTTCACTAATAATTAGAAACTCAGTTCTCTAGATCTTGGAGAAGTTTCTTGGTTTTCAAGGTTATTGATGTGGATTTCTCCTAAGACAAGTTTCTTTTTCCCCTTGTACTTCACATTTTCAAAGATACTTTTAAAATTGATGAGCACGTGTGTTTAGTTCAGAAGAGTTTTCACCGTCTCCCCCCATAGTTGTGAAATCAATGACTTGGTTTGACATTGAGGGAGTAAGGGGAGAGGCAAACAGCTTCTGAGAGAAACCACCACAGCCTGAATTCTACTGTCCCCTCCTCATGTGCTGAAGTTCTAAACTCCAGGACTCAGAACACGACTAGTTTGGGATAAAGGGTTCTCTAAGAGGCAAAATGAGGTTATTAACATGATCCCTACTCAAAAGTAGCTGACTCCTCATAAGAAGAAACATGGAAAGACACAAATATGCTCAGAGGGAAATTATGTGAAGACACAGATTTGCCACTGACAAGCTAAGGGGAGAAACTTCCAGAAGAACCTAGCCATACTGACATTAGCTTAGACTGTCATAATCAAACACCATGCACCAAGTTACATGATAGGAATTTACTTCTTAGGAGTCTGGAAGCAGAGAGCCTAAGATCAACGGACTAGCAGAAGAGGCCCCACTGAGGGCTCATTTGCAGGGGTGATAAACCTTCCTTCTTCTCATGTCTATACACAGTGGAGATGGTTTCAACCTCTTAGAAACACTAATCTGATCTTAAAGGTGCACTCTCACTTTGCACCCTGTTTCAACTGAATTTCCCAAAGGCCTTATTTCCTTAGCATCCCACTGGGAATTAGGGCTTCCCTACATGACTTCAGCATGGAGGGATACATTCAGATCACATTACACGGTGGTCTTCAGAATGGCGAGCTAGTACATTTCTATTGTCTAAGCCACCTTTGTTAGGTAGCTCAGAAGAACTGCTGCAGCTTGTTATGGGTTCCAGAGTGAGGGTGACTTGTGTGCACTTGTGGGCAATGACACCCGTGGGAAGAAGCCTACAGAGGGAGCACAGGGGACTTCCTTATTCCATTTGTGGTATTATAACAAAATGCCCAATGCTGAGTAGTTTAGAAAGAAGAGAAATGAACTTTCATATAGTCCTGAAGGCTGGGAAGTTCATGATTAAGACACATGGGGTTTTTTATCACCTATTAATACTATCACATTGGTGATTAAAGTGTTCTGGAGGGGACATAGCCCTAAAACAATGGGAGAAGTTGAAGAAGTAGCCATCTGTTACAAGACAATCTTTCCCAAATGTCAAGTCTTGACAAAGAAAGGCACCATGTCCCACTGTAGTGTATGGGATGACAGTGGGACATGGTCCCTGTGTGAATGTCCTTGGCTTTGCCCTTTCCTCTGTCACTAAACATCAACCATTTTAGGAGACCTCTCTATTACCACAATGTAATACATGTTCTAGTTTCCACTCTGTTGTTGTGATCAAACACTCTAACCAGAAACGATTGAGGGGAGGAAAGGGTTCATATCAACTTACAGGTTACAGCTTGTGGTAGTTTGAAAGAAAATGGCCCCCAAAGGGAGTGGCACTATTAGGAGGTGTTGCCTTGTTGGAGTAGGCGTGACCTTGTTGGAGGAAGTGTGTCACTGTGGGGGTGGGCTTTGAGGTCTCATATATGCTCAAGCCGCACCCATGTCTCAGACAACTTCCTGTTGCCAGTCTATCAACATGTATGAGTCTCAGCTCCAGCACCATGTTTGCCTGCATGCTACCATGTCTCACCATGGTGATAATGGGCTAAACCTCTGAAAATGTAAGCCACCCAGTGAAATGTTTTTCCTTTATATGAGTTCCCATGATCATGGTGTCTCTTCACAGCAGTAGAAATTCTAAGACACAACCCGTCATCAAGGGAAAGTGGGACAGGAACTCAGGCAGGAGCTTGAAGCAGAAACCTTACTGGATCCTCCAGGCTCGTGCCTCGATAACTTTCTTGTACAGACCAGAACCACCTTACTAGAGATGGCACTGCCCACAGCGGGTTAGACACTCTCACATTAATTAACAATCAAGACAGACATACTCACAGGCCAATCTGATTGAGACAATTCCTCAATGAAGGACTTCCTCTCAAATGGCTCTAGTCTGTGTGTCACATTGACAGTTAAAACTAGCTAGAGCATCACTTTCCCATTTTACCCAATTCTGTCTGTTTCTATCTAAAACCAGAATAATCAGTAAATTATTTAAAACTCAGCACAAATTGGATTAAGTAACCTGGGGTATAATCTTAGACACTGTCCTTTTTTACCCATGATCCCTTCAGCGTTCAGATTTTTCTCCCCTGAATATTATCTTTTGAACATTGTGGAAACATTATTTATAGGATCTCTGCTAAACCGCTTTGGATGCTCTTGATTGAGGAGATGTGGTAGAGGATCAAATTAGTTTGGGTCACAAGGGAAAGTGTCCATAAGAAAAATGAATGGGACTCTAAGGAATTGAGGATTGTAGAGAAACCAGACCTGACTGCACATTTTTTCTTTTGCCAGTTGGATTTAGATTGTGTTATTATATATAAGTTCAAGGAATAGGCAAGCCAGTCTGGACAAAAGAAAAAGGGACCAGACCCACTTCCAAAACCATGAATTGAATAAGAAGAGAGGCAGAGAGGGAGGGAAAGATAATTTTCTTTGATGCAAATTACATATTCTTGAAATCTTTTCCCCATGTACACATTCCCGTGACTGTCATTGCTTCTTATCCTAGAGGAGATGCAAAATTCTGGAGCTGTGAAAAATAACTGTCTTTAGATTCTGATCATAGATTTTTTTTACGCTTGAATATCAATATTTTATTTCATTTAATAAGGGCAAAAGTTTCTCTCTTGCCTATAGTTGTAAGATATATACACATATGCACACCTTGTCTTCTCATAATTCTGTTTTATTTCTTTGGTTATTTTTTGGTTTAAAAATAAGTGTCTAACATTTTATTTTCTCTTTCTCTCTTTTTAAATTAGTTCTTTGAGAATTTTGTGTAGTATGTTTTGATCATATTCGCCCCTCCCCAGCACCTCCAAGATCCACCCCCTTCCCTATTCACCCAACTTTGTACACTCTTTCTGTCTTTTTAAACCCATCAAATCCAGTTTGTGCTGTCCATACAGTCTTGGCTATGTGACCTTCCACTGGAGTATGGCTGACTTACCAGGGCCTACACTCTTAAACCAAACTGACTCTCCCCCTCCAGCAGCTGTCAATTTCCAGTAGCTCCTGGGCTAGGGATGGGACTTCATATCCACCCCTCCTCTCCATACTGACTTTATGCAGCTTGAGCTTTATACCTGCTGTGAGCTCATATGTGCAGCTTCCTACTGTCTTTGGAAAACATTGTTTCCTTGGAGTCACCCGCTACCTCTGGCTCTTACACTTTCTATGCTGTTTCTTCCATAATGATCCTCAGGTCTTGGGAGGAAGGGTTGTGATGTAGATGTCTCATGCTGCTGAACAGTCTGCAGTTTCTTACTCTCTGTACCTTGACCAATTGTGGGTCTCTGTGTTAATTAACATCTACTGAAAATGGAAGCTTCCCCAACGATGGTTGAAAGATCAATTCATATAAGGACAAGTTATTAGGAGTCAGTTTAATACTTTGTCCATTTAGCAGAATGATAACAGTGGTTTCTCCCCTATGGCCCATGACCTGTTATGACCTGTCTCCATATAGGTTCTCAGCCTGACCATAGTGCCTGGTTTGGGTTTCATCTTGTGGAACAAGCCTTAACTCCAATGACAAAGTGCTTGGTCACTCCAGTGATGTTCATGCCACTATCACACCAGCGAGCATGTCTTATTGAGTCAGTAATTACTGTAGCTTGCAGGGTTCATAGCTGGGTGAGACTTACGACTTTTTTCTTCAGTAGTGTGCATTCTACTTTAGATTATGTGTTACCCGACGTAAGGCCTGAACACTTCAGAGAAGCACTATTTTTCTGTTTCTATGGTTGGGTAGCAAACCATTCTAAAGCTTAGAGACTTAACAAATACATACAACCTTAGTTCATGATTCTGTGGGCCAGCAAATAGGTCTTGACTGTTTGGTGCTTTTAGAATGGTACTGTTTATGAGGGTCAAGCTCTGCTTGTCATCCCTGGGTACATTTGTTCTTCATAGAAGCCACCTTCCCCTTTCCTGAAAAAGCTAGAGTTAATGAGTATTAAACACTTAACATGCCTGGCCCTTGACACACATTACAGTCTTTAATCTTCAAGACCCATTTGGCAGATAATTGTTTGTCCAAATAACATAGCTGTTAAGTGGCAGAGTGGATACTCAAATTCAAGTCCATCTCCAGTCCCACCTAGAGCTTACCACTCTGTGTCCTGTCAATGGTCAGAGCTGTATGGAATGTCTCTGTTTTACTGGTTCCCATCCTCCAGGAGGAACATAGAAGAGCCTGCACAGGAAGTGACGTTTTTATAGAGCATTTCTTGCTTTCTTGACCGGAGTTCCTTTGTTCTCCTGGCCCTTTCAGCTTCTTTAGGTACCTACATTCACTAGGTTTTTTGCCTCTGTTCTTGTGCCTGGTCTAGCCGGCAAAGAATTTAGTTGTGCAGGATATCTTTGGACAAGGAAGTGGGTAAAATGTTCTCTATTTCCCCCCAAAACTAGAAATCAATCTGACCTTTGTCAGTGAATCCAGCAGGAAATGGCAGTCACATTATTCACAGGAGTTTCCCATCAAACATGGAAGGCACTTAGAAGGACATCTGTCCTCGTGGCAAACAGACTCAGGATATCCACAGTGAACCATTACATTTCTGAGTAGGTGGTAATTAGTTGACAAGGGGTATCTGGTACCTAGGTTAAAGGCAAGGGTGGATGGGTTATAAGGTTATAAAATACTTTTACCCAGCTGGGCAGTGGTGGCGCACACCTTTAATCCCAGCACTTGGGAGGCAGAGCCAGGCGGATCTTTGTGAGTTTGAGGCCAGCCTGGTCTACAGAGTGAGATCCAGGACAGGCACCAAAACTACACAGAGAAACCCTGTCTCAAAAAAAAAAATACTTTTACCTATGACTTGTCCAAAATATTTCAATGAAGTACTTTACATTCTCCTATGAATCTAAACCACAGTGAAGTCTATGCTCTCTATTCGAAGACACATAATAGAAAGAAAATTAATTTATTAAGACAAACAATAAAAGCACTTGACACTATGTGTGAAACTCATTATCATGCAAATTACAAGTGTGTTTTTCTTTCCCAGTTCATATTTACTTGAGTAACACTTGGAAGTCTAAAGGACACATCATTGCTTACTTTTTTAGATGAAAAAGTCGAGAGCAATTACCAAAGCAACCCAGGGCAGTTGGAGACCCCAAGAGAACCCTGCTAACATTTTTGGCCTTAGTAGATACTGACTGGAAAGAAATTGAATGCACCCTGGTTATGGAAGGGCACCTCAACCCATGCACTCTTGAAGTTCTCTCCCAGGACACAAAGCAGCGTGTGCTAGAGTCTGAAGACGGCAGGAGTCAATGCTGCTGTTTTCTCCGCGTTACAGAGTTGAAAGGGAACTGGGAGGATGAGACTGTCACCTGTCCCTCTGTGGTATGAAACCTGAGTTATCATCTACACCCTCGTGCAGCAGAAGTCAGTAGGATCTGGGTGTTTGAGCCCGTGAGGACTTGTTTTATATCGTTTAACTGTGGCAACATACCTGTCAGGAACCACTTATGTGGGAAAGATTTATCTTGCTTGGCTTATGTTTTCTGGGGCATCCAGTCTACCATGGAGGAGAAAGTATGGTGGCTGGGCTTGGTCTATGGTGGTGGGAACCTGTGGTTGATTTCTCACATGTCAGGAGAGCAGGAAGCAGAGAATGCACTCTAGAACTAAAGAGGAATATTACCTTCACAAGCCTTCCACTCATGACTGGATTCTGCTGGCACCCTCCTCCTAAAGTTCCCACAGTCCTCAAACTAGTGCCACAGTCTAGGCACCAAACATTGGAATCCTGAGCAGATGGGTGACATTCCAGATCAAAACCACAACAGAACACGAGTCTAATAAATTCACTGACCGTGTCTAGAGGCTTATGCAGCCATCTTGTTACATGTGTGTCCATGCCCCTGTGTGAGATTATGACGTGGTGCACAGTCATAGTGTTACTGGCAGATTAGCCGAATGAATGTCACAGGCATGGTGAGTCATGGCAACCAAATATTTTCAAGACCATAAAGAAGATGGAGTAATTTGGTGATGAATTTAAGTACAGATTTCCTTCCTCACCTGCTAATGGTTCTCATTAACAACTTAAGAAACAGCCCCTTGCTTGGCGGTGGTGGCGCACGCCTTTAATCCCAGCACTCGGGAGGCAGAGCCAGGTGGATCTCTGTGAGTTCAAGGCCAGCCTGGTCTACAGAGCAAGATCCAGGAAAGGCGCAAAGCTACACAGAGAAACCCTGTCTCGAAAAAGGGGGGGAGGAGAAAGAGCCCCTTGATTTTTTTCTATGTACACTCGTTAGGACAAGGTCTCCAGTGAACTGAGGACTGAGCTAATTGTTTTGCACTTCATACTGATTCATATAGACATAGTTACTATATTCCAGACAGTTTGGGGGCTGGGGAGATGGCTCAGTCAGTAAAGTGTCTTCCGGGTAAGTTAGAGGACCTAAGTGTGGATCCATAGCACCTACATGAAGAACTGGCTGTGGTGGCATATACCTGTAACCACAGCACCGTAAGGGTGGAGGCAGGAGAATTCCTGGGGCTCATTCACTAGCAAGCTAGCTAAATTGGCGAACTTCAGATTCAATGAGAGACCCTGCTTCAAAAATGAAATAAAATAAGAGAATGGTGGGGGACAGACAACCCAGGATGATATAACCTTTGTATCTCCATATGCAATCACACACACGTGTATGTACACACAAGTACATACACCACATACACAGCACACAAAACTCATCATGCACACAGAGACTATTTACAAGTTGTAAATATGCAGAAGGAAGTGTGAGGATGGGTCGGAGGCCACTATCTTTACATTCTCCAGTCTTCCTGTGATGGACATGGGGTGTTCACGTGCTCCCTCTGTTAAAATAACACACCAGTATCAGATCCATCTACTCCTGTTAAAAACCAGAGTTTACTCAAATTTTCTGCTTTTACCTCATTTTCTTGCTCTGTTTCAGAATTCTTCTACAATACCACCTTGCATCTCGCTGCCACGTGTCCTTGTCCCCTCTTGGTTGTTACAGTTTCTCAGATTCCCACACCCTCCACCCCGCCCCCATTTGCAGGAATCCTGACAACTTTGAGGATAACTGGTTGTGCTATGTTCCTTTTTTTTTCTCTGTATTTTCTTGTGACTTGACTGGGACTGTGGGTTCTTGAGAGGAAGATCTCAGAGGTGAAGTGCACTCACCTCACACCGTACAGAGTGCATATTCATCTCCACGAGTCATCACAGTTGGGTTGGTGTCTCAAAGATGTGCAGCACAGTGTGGTTGTACTCTGCTCTCTGGAGGGAAGTCACTGTGTCTGACCCACTGTTCGGGAGTGGGGCCTTCCACTCTTTCAACACAAGGGCAGAGCAGCTGCAATTATTTGGAATTCTGTGGAGGAATGTGATCTGTCTTCTGTATTTGTTTATTTATCTGTTAATTTAATCATTTATTTTGTCCGTATGGAGTCATAAATAGTTTTTTTCTACAGTGAATAGCCTACTTGATCCTCATGTTTTGACTATTATTAGAGTCCATTCAGTTAGGTCCTTTGCTACTATGATGCCCCCATCAGTATGTGTATATATATATGTGTGTGTGTGTGTGTGTGTGTGTGTGTGTGTGTACACGTATGCACACACATATACTTTAAGTTTGTCTTAGTACATCTTTACTTTCTGATATCACAAAATGCTTCAGAATAGTCTTGTACATTTCTTATACTAGCCCTTCAGTCAGCTGGGTTATTTTGGTTCGTTTGTTTATTTATTTATTTTTTGTCTTTTTTTAATTCCTGGTGCCTGTGATTACAGAATGTTATTAGAAACTAAGATTGTAATGCACAATGCACTGGTCACCACCGGGATGTCAGTTTCTGGGCCCCCCTCTCCACTAACAGAGCAAGGAATGTAGATTTCCTGGTCCCTGGTTTCTCTCTACCACTATCTATGTCAATATTAAACTAAGCACACGTTCACAGCGGTACTAATTAGAAGCATTCCAGTTATTTTCTCCAGTTATTTGTAGAGTCTAGTTCCTACAATGAAGCACCTGACCTCTCACCATCCATCCTCCTAATTGTTCGTTTCCAGCCTGCACTCCACGGGGAAACCTGCTAACTGTAGCAGAACCCAGCGATTGTATACACTTTCTCTTGCTTCTGGTCTTAGGAAATGACATCGTTTCTGAAAGTTACATGGGCCAGCTCCACCCTCCCACTTCGATGAGAGATTGTTTCCCCTCGCACTGTCTGAATTCCTTTCTGGGATCTCCCAGCATTCGGAATCATTTTGAAAAGGTTGCTTACATTTAAGTCTGCTATCTGTGCAATGAGGCTCCATAGGGTTTGAGAAAACCCTAACGCTGCTCTACAAGGGCTTTCGAGAGCAGGCTCCTGTGGTCTGCCCTGTGAGGCTGCAGCATGAACTCTCCAGCGGATGCTGGTGCCCCATCTTGGGCTTCTAGGATCTCAAAGCACTGAGAAATAAACTTACCGAGCTTTTGTTTTGTGCCTGTGATGCTCTGCTGAAGGAGCACAGAGCAGACTAAGACCTGGCAAAACAGTGTTTAGCGTTGAAGAAATACTAAACTGTCTTCCAAAGAGACTCCAAATAGTGACTCAGGGTACCCACTGCTCCACAGCCTTTCAGCCATTGAATGTGTCAGGTGTGAGACCTCGGATGTTCCAGTACGGATGGCAATATCTCATAGGTGCTTTAATTCCCAACCCCTTAATGACAAATGGTGTTGAATATGTTTTACGTATGTCTGTCTTTCTGTTTGTCTGTCTTTCTCCTGCTACCTGCATATCTTCTTTGGTGTTAAGTGAGATATATTTTCTTAGTTTTTAGTTTTCTTTCATGATTCCAAAAATTAAAAAAAAAAACGTTTGTGGGTCTACCTGCTATAGAACATATGGAGGTCAGAGGATGACTTTTAGAAGTCAGCTCTCTCTTTCCACCAGGTGAGTCCCGGGGGTTCAGGTTGTCAGGCTTGGTGGCAAGCACCCTTATGTGCTGAGCTGTCCTGAAGGTCTCCCCATTTTTCTTTAAGAGTATTGACCTTGCAGCATGCAGAGGAGGGAGAGGGAGCAGCTAGCCAGCATAGCTGAGGTGGTTTGAATGTGACTGGCTCCTATAAACTCACAGGCAGTGGCGCTATTAGGAAGTGTGGCTTTGTTAGAGTAGGTATGGCCTTGTTGGAGGAAGTGTGTCACTGTGGGGGTGGGCTTTGAGGTCTCATATATGCACAAGATACCACCCAATGAGACACAGTCCACTTCCTGTTGCCTTCTGATCACGATGTAGCCAGCGCCATGACTGCCGGCAAGCCGCCATGCTCCCCGTCATGATGATAATGGACTGAACTTCTTAACTATAAGCCACCACTCCAATTAAATGTTTTCCTTTGTAAGAGTTGCTGCGGTCATGGTGTCTCCTCACAGGAATAGAACACTGACTAAGACCTTAGCTATTGGTGAGCCTCAGGTTCAACCAAAGACCTTGTCTCAAAGAGTGAGGTGATGGGCTGGGGAGACGGTTCCGTGTGTGAAGCCCTGGCCGTGTAAACCAGATGGCCTGAGTTCAGAGCCTAAGAACCAATGCAAAGGCTGGATACAGTAGGAAATGTGTCTGTAATCCATCCCAGCACTCCCACAGAGAAGTGGGAGGTGGAGACAAGAGAATCTGAAGTTCATGGGCCAGCTAGCCTGGCACACACATTGGCATCGAGACCCTGTCTCAAATGAGATGGAGGTAAGGATCAATATCCAAGATTGTTCTCCACATGTGTGCCTCAACATACATTTGCATGCACTCACACACATGAACATGTACACACACACACACACACACACACACACACACACACACACACACGACCAAACTACAACTATAAAGGAATTTGAAAAAAGAGTAGTTTGATATATTTGATATGAATCCATTATCAGTTGTGCTGTGGCTGTTTTCTCCAAGCATAGGGCTTGCCTTTCCATTTCTTTAATACCTGTCTTTTGCAATATAGAAGTTTTATTCTTCAAAAGTCCAATTTATCACTTTTTTCTTTCATGGATCAGACTTTCAGTGTTATATCCAGGTGGGTAAATTTAATGACAGCTAGAATTTTCCCTATGCTATGCTCTATAATGCTATAGTTTTATTTTCTATAATAATTTTGGTCAGTTGTCACCCACTATTTCTCAGTTCTCTGTTTTCTTCTGATAGCCTAATAATGTATATATACCCTTGAAACTGTCCTACAATTTTTTGATGCTCTGTTTCATTCTTTTTCTCCTGTAATTCAGTCTGGGAAGCATCCACTGACCTGTCTTCAAGCTGGTGTGTCTTTCCTTACTCATTTTCAGTCTTTTGATGACTCATGAAGGCATTATCTGTGTCAATCTCTAAGGAGCCTTCAGTCGGTGAAAATCAGAATTTCTAGCATTATCTTCCTCCAGTGTCCTTGGTTTTTACCAAGTGTCCTCATGGACTCCTACTTAAATAAAGCCTTACCCTGATGTTTTCGGCAGTTATCCACTACTCTACTAGGACCATGCTCACATGGTGGTAAGGTAGAGGGAAGGCATGCTACAATTTTATGATTACATCTTAACTTTCTATGGGCCTGTGACCCGAGTTTGTCCTGGTCACCTCTCTTCTACCCTCCCAAACCTTCCTTGTGGGTGAGACATGAAAGCTAACAAGGTGGAGCTGAATAAATACCCTCCTCCCTAGGTAGGGTACAGCTCTAGTTATTTTTTTCCTTAGCTATTAAAATGTTCTGGATGTATTAGAATATGGCAACTTTAAATTCCCTGCCTCCACCGAAGCCACAGGTGTGTGGTCCTGGCTCTCCATGATGAGAATCTGGTTGGATTCCTGAAGGTAAATTCACACAGGTGTGAGGGGTCCTTGAGGCTACAAACTCCCATGAGTTTCCCACAGTGCTCATCCACCCCAAGCTTCTGGCACTTCTTCAAAAGGCCCCTTCTAGCCCCACCCAGTCTAGGCCCTCACTCCAGGAGAGGAGACCCTGCTGTGAGGTCTTCCAACCCCCCTCCCTCTGGATTGGAGTCAGGGCGGTCAGTCTCACAGCACCACCTCTCTGGTGAGTCCGAGGGAAGATCTTGACTTTATGACTGCTATGGCAGGGAAGAGATGATGGCTTTGAACCTCTTTAGAAGTAAAGGCTACAACCAGAACTGTCAAATATACAAGGAGGAAAAAAAAGTAGCTTGGGGAACCAGATCTCTCTAAGGCTATCCATTTTTGATGATGCTTTTGGAAACCCTTGTTAAACCACCCCAGTAGGCAAGTCCTTCTTGTAGGTACCAATTTCTGTCCCTACAATCAGGAAGGTACAACTATCTCTGGGATTAAACTGTCCTAGTTTAATCCCTCCTCACCCATCAACCTCTGTATGGGGCTGTGGGCCAGTTCCTTTAGTTTCCTCATTAATAAAACAGCCATCAGATTGTTTTGGGCCAGTTGGAGGAATGCATCTATTTATATGTCTATGTGACTGGATGGCACTGGGCATGAGGTCAACACTCAGCAGCTCTTGTGGAAGGATTCTGTCTGCCCTACCTTGAACTTGCCCCTCTTGTGTGTCAGTGATAACTCTGGTACCTTTGTCTACAGTGCATTGTCAGCTCTGACACATAGATGTGCAGCTGAAGACTAAGGGAGAGGGATGATGGTTTTCTAGCGAGCTTTAAATCTCATTCTAAACTTCTGGCCTCTAAATTTAAATCCAACCTCAGAATTACTGAGTCCAGTAAATGATTGCTCACAGCTAATACCTCCAGGGTGTGGTACAAGATGTCCCTTTCTGCTTGGCACTCAGGTCTCTGATAAAATCCTGCCACCACCCACCCATCCACCCTTCTCTTAAGCAAAATCATGTTCTTTGGCCATTGAGTTTCAAAATAATTGCAGCATTTAGTTTTGAAACTCTGCCTAGAGGCCTGTGGGCAGCAGGCCTGTTTAAAGAAGACTAATAAATGAGGGAAAATCAATGTAGAGGGTGAAAAAGTAAATGGGGCTAATCCTATTTGGAGAAAAACCCCAAAGTGACTGCTTATTTATAAGAACAAGAGTAATTTTAGAACAGATCAGTAATGTAAGCAAAGTAAACACACCAGGCCTGTGCTTTCTACATCACTGTGAGGCCTCTGCTTCATGAGAAGAGTCTCTGACTGGCTTCTGGTAAATTATGTGCCTTAACCAAAAGCTGAGGTAGGTCAGCATCCCTTGGCCCACTCTTGGTGAACAAGGCTATATTGAGACTTCCAAGTAATTTAATTTCCTGTTTCTAGCTCTGTTGAGAGGAGTATTATGCAATGAGCCTGCCCCACTGTGAGGGTCCTCAGTCTCCCTGTAAGCTCCTCTGTCATTTGCTTGCTGACTTTGTCCTGAGGTGAGTCTAGTGGACACAGCTTCTGCCTGCTCTCTCTTTAGAGTATTAGTGGCACCCAAAATAGGTGATCACAACACTTACCAGGTGCCTTAGGGGAGGGTGCCCTTCCACCTTCAGGGAAGGGCAGAAATGTTGGTGCATTTACACACTACACAACATCAAACACTAATGAGTAGGTAGGTAAGGAGTAGGTACGTCTCCCGTGGGTAGGACAGTTCTGAGCTGTGTTTTGCATGGTGTCTCAGAGATTCCTGGTTGCAGTGTTGAGACCTAGCTTCCCTGAGCAGTAAATTGTTAGCGACATTCTCTTCCCTGGCCACTTCCCCACTGGCTCACGGTGCTTCCTCACACCTCCTTAGCTGCTTGCTGTCAGCAAGTCACTTGCATAAAAATCCTTGACTTGGAGTCTGAGTTGTGGAGGACCCTACCAAGACAGTGAGATTCAGAAACTTCAAAGATTCATGGCGAGGTCACACAGCACTTGAAGGGCAGAGGGCATCATAAACATTCTCTGATGAGGTTCTAATGTATCTCATTGTGTCATAAGATTGTGCAATGAGGGATCTTAAAACCAGTTTTTATTTGACTTTTTTTTTTTAAATGAAAAGCTTGTTGGTATTGAGAGAAAACAATATGCTTTTGTCCCTTAAGCTCAGATTTGTAGAGCATATTCTGAAAAGATACAGGCAGAGGTACAAATTTCACAGTGAACAGACACAAGCTGGACTTCCGACTAAAAGGAGATGTGAGGGGCTGGAGAGAAGGCGTGGGGGTTAAGAGCAGCTCTGCTATTCCAGAGGACCAGCGTTGAGTTCCTAGTACCCACACCCAGCCTTTCATAACCACCTGTACCCCTCGCACCTGGGGCTCTAACACCCTCTGCTGGTCTTCTTGAGAATTTGCACTCACACCCACACCCAGCCTCCTGCACATTTACATAAGTAAAAATGAAACAAAAACTTAAAAAAAAATGAGATTTGGGGATCACAGGTGACAAGTGAAATGAGGTTTTAGAAAAATGCCACGTGATATAAATTCAAAGACGATCACCACATACAAATAAGCACAATAAAGTATGGCATGGCAATTTCAGGACAAGGACAGAGAGTTAGGGCAGAGCCACTTGAATTTTTACTGCTAATATTTGTTCAAGAAGTTTTCAATGAATAGAATGTGGCAGTTACTGAAGGTTGAATGAAGAGTGGCTTTGAGGTCCTTTAGCTCTCACAGTGTCCTCCTGTCTCAGACATAGACACCATTTGTGTGGTGGGCAAGCTAGAAGGCAGGAATATTCCAATAACCACCAATTTACTCTGAAGTCTTGGGGACATGCCAAAGTTCTGACACATAAATGTATAATCTAGAAACAGTGAGAAACAGATCTGACATTTCCTGTAGATGAGAAAAATTCCTAAACTGGATCATTACTATAAAGTCAAAGTACCAGTGGAGTCCAGAAGAGGGCATTGAATCTCTAGGAACCAGAGTTACAGCCAGTTGTGTGTCATTCAAAGTGGGTGCTTGGAACTGAACTCAGGTCCTCTGCAAGAGCAGCAAGTGTTTCTAACTGCTGAGTCATCACTCCAGCCTTACCATACAGTCATTTAACACTTAGAAAAAGGAATTAATTGGTCACTGCTGGAGACCAAGAAGAGTTTATTGTAACAAATTATTATGGTTTACTTTGTTGTGAAGTTTTGATCGCCTCAGCTGATGTATGTCAGGGGATGCTTTTGACAGCACATGGCAACTTGCGGTTTCTCGTCGCAGACTTGGGTACTGAATGAAGAAGTGGTTGATGGGGTTTTCGCTTAGATTTGTAATTTGTGGAACAGTGCTGCTGGGTGTTTTGCTCAAACTGTGGGTGTTAATTCTTTAAGTTTCGGAGAAGCAAAGTTAGTGTGATTTTGGTGCCTGAGCTGTGGTGGTATTGTGTTCCCCAAAATATTGTGTACTTTAATAAACTTATCTGGGGTCAGAGACAGAACAGCCACAATATTAAACATGAGGATAGGCAGTGGTAGCATACGCCTTTAATCCTAGCATTCCAGAGACAGAAATCCCTCTGGATCTCTGTGAGTTCAAGGCCACATTGGAAACAGCCAGGCATGGTGGCCCACGCCTTTAATCCCAGAAAGCGAGCCTTAATCCCAGGGAGTGGTGGTAGAAAGCAGAAAGGTATATAAGGCGTGAGGACCAGAAACTAGAGGCATTTGCCCTGGAGAGGCATTTGCCCTGGAGAGGCATTTGCCCTGGAGAGGCATTTG
>CABHPQ010162663.1:10091-46711 GCA_902168405.1 Peromyscus aztecus
AGGGAACAGGCCACAGAGGTGGTGGCAGGGGCGTAGTCACTGTCCTGGGCTCTCAGCAGCATGACTCCATGCTGGTGCCTTCTGGGGGCCATGGAGCTCCCAGCTGTCGTGATGGGGGAGAAGTGGTCAGAGCTCTGGGGTCCCAGGAGCCTTGAAGCACTGCTCACTGTTACCTGCTGGCAGCAGCACTTACCCTTCAGCCTCCAGGAAAGCCCAGTGTCTTGGTAAAGAGAGTGACTGTGCCCAG
This sequence comes from Peromyscus aztecus, assembly GCA_902168405.1. Classification (NCBI taxonomy): domain Eukaryota; kingdom Metazoa; phylum Chordata; class Mammalia; order Rodentia; family Cricetidae; genus Peromyscus; species Peromyscus aztecus. The sequence continues at coordinate 10,339 of CABHPQ010162663.1, forward strand.
GAGCCCAACCCTACCTTTGTGTGTTTCTGTCTCTCTACAGGATAACACAGAAGCAGAGAAGCGGGATCCCCAGGAATTAGTGGGTGAGTACCCTGGGAGCATGCATACTCTGAGCCCTTGCCCTGAGCAAGCTGGCTTCCACTCATGCCAGGCCTCTGCTCTTTTGGGCATCTCCCTGCTGTGAGCTCCCAAGGCCTTTGGCATTTCCTAGGGTGACTGGGTGAGACCTCAGGCAACATTCTTTGAAGATGGCATTCTGTGTGCGGTTTTTCTGGGCTTTGGGTGGCTGCCAGTGTTGTCAAGGGAGTTTAGAGTCCTGTGCAGCTGGGAGCTCATCTTGGTCTTTGCTTCTTCCCCTTGTGCCCTGGACCTGACCTCTCTTCTCTGTCTTTGTGTCCCCGTGTCCCCACTACCATGTTCATGTTGTTCAGGGAGTCAGCATGGGGCCTCTGCAGGCACTTTGCCTTGTCCCAGTCAGGAACATGGCTCACAGCCTTGGCATATGAGGCCCTTGGTAACTTTGGAGAGTGGAATAACTTTCCACATTCCATCCATGCCCTCTGCCAGCCCCAGCGTCCTAAGCCTTTTAGAAATCCACTCACTCCTTAGTTTAGCCATGGACTTGGTAACGGCTCCAAACACTTGACCCAGGGGAGGTTCCTGGTGTCACCTGTCAGAGCCTTCCGTCTGCAACAGCCATCACCTCCTCCTTGGGCATTGTGCTAATCTTTAGGAAAAGTGTGCTCCTACTTTTTTTGGTTCTGTTCCCAAAGGACACCTGCAGAGCCCACCCCTGCATCTCCACATGTATGTTCAAGGCTTATGCTTTCCAGCCCTGGGGCTTCAAAGCTCAGAAACTTGGCTTGAAAGTATGCCTCCAGTGTCCTTCCCACCTGCCTTTTTTCCAAGAAGCACCCATTTGTTGAGGGGTTGTTGACAAGTGAGTGGTTTTCCATAACTAAGTGCTAGGAATTATTCATTCTGTTTTCCTTTGGACCCATTGGGCAAGAACATAATTACTCAGCCTTGATCCCTGGGTTCCCTGATAGATAGTTTAAGTCTTATTTAAGGAAGTCAGGGGCTGGAGAGATGGCTCAGTGGTTAAGAGCACTTGCTGTTCTTACAGAGGACCCTGGTTCAATTCCCAGCATCCACGTCGGGTGGTTCACAAGTTCCTATGACTACAGGTCCAGGGAGTCAAGTACCCTAGTCTGCCCTCAGCAGGCCCTTGCGTACACATGATACACTACATACACTCAGACACATTCACATACATCTGTGTAAGTTAGGAACCAGAATTTTCTTAAACCTTAGAATTTGTTCTTTAGAAAATGACACTTGGGATATGACGGCTTAACGGACGGAGGAGGCAAGGTACACATCTAATCGGAAGCCAGTGGCCTACAAGACCAGGTGTAGCGGGAGCTCAGCCTCTTCCATCTGGGTCCCATTTCACTCTGCTGTTCACTACCGAGAAATTTCAAGGCTTGGGATCAGAGAGCAACCTGGTCATGAACCACTCATCTGAGCAGCATCAGAAAAGTGGTAGAATGTGTGTGGGCGTCAGCTGGACGTCTTCCACAACCAGCGTGGCTCTTTCTCTGGTTTTGTTTTGACATTTCATTTATTTATTTTTTTAAAGATTCATGTAGTTAGCACAAACTGGAGTCAACAACTATGGGGCCCAGGCTAGCTTTAAACTGACTGGTCCTCTGCCTTAGCCTCTCAAGATCCAGGATTCCAGGAAATGCCCCCACACCCAGCCTCTGTGCCATGCCTTTGAAATCGCTTTATGGGATGCATTTCATAGAGTAATTTCATAGTTGTGAGTTTAAGTATGCTCTGGTGAATTTTGATAGACATAGCTGTGCTAGCCCTACCAACCATCAGTTTCCCCCTTCTTACTGGTCCCTGGTGTTAACTCCCCTGTGCAGGAGGAGGTAAGTCTCAAGTAAGAAGTGACCTTGATGGGAGTTCAGCCCTATTTTGACAACTTCATGTAAATTAGGGCCCGTTGACCCCTGGGCTGGACCATTCTGTCACAAGGGTCATCTTGTGCATGATAGGATGCTTAGCAGTAGGATGCTCTCTGCCCGCTGGGCAGCACAAGCGTTCTTGCTCCTCCCCCACTGAAATAACAAGGCAGGTGTTGTGGCTAGAGTTTTCCTGCCTGGCCCACGGTCAGGATAAATCTCTCTCACCTGCCAGTCCCACAGCCGCTCAGACCCAACCAAGTAAACACAGAGACTTATATTGCTTACAAACTGTATGGCCGTGGCAGGCTTCTTACTAACTATCCTTATATCTTAAATTAATCCGTTTCTATAAATCTATACCTTGCCACATGGCTCGTGGCTTACCGGCATCTTCACATGCTCCTTGTCCTGGCGGTGGCTGGCAGAGACTCCCTCCCCTTTCTGTTCTTTTAATTCTGTTAGTCCCACCTATACTTCCTGCCTAGCCACTGGCCAATCAGTGTTTTATTAGCAACACATTTGCCATACAGAACATTCCCACAGCAAGGTGTCCCTTGGGGAGCAGAAGCACCACACGTTGAGTGTGCGGTACAGATCCTGGTCGTCCTGTCTGGCTTTCTGTTTTGACACTGTGCTTTAGAGCTTGCATCCATGCTGTTCCTTTTCACTTGTCTCCATCCAAGTGTGCTTTAGATGTGCTTTAGAGCTTGCATCCATCAGTTCCTTTTCACTTGTCTGTTTGGGCTAAGGAACCTCTCACTGTGTCAGACATAGTTTGTTCGTTCGCTCTCTTGTGGGGGACATGGTACATCTTTCATCTGCATAGGTGCAGTGCTCTTTTCTCTTCGAGGAGTAGGTGGTGAGTCAGTTCCTCTTCAGCAGAGTGGCTTCTGATCATGATACGATGTTTGCTGCCCCCTCTGTCTGAACTCAGCTCCTTTTAACTGAGTCCTGGGTGTCGGATGTGTAGACTGTCCCACCTCTAAAAGAAAGAGCCAAGAAGCCAACTCTCGGGCCTCTCCGGCACTGCAGCTCCTGACAGCTGCTGGCCTGGCCTGGAACAGTGCTGATGCAGCTTGGTGGGGCGAGCTCCAAGTCACTCAGGAGCCTCCTGTTTACTGCCCATCAAGTATCCTGCAAGCATCCTCAGCCCCTTTGGGCTTGCTGACCCTGCCGTATCCAGAGTCCCTGGGGCTAGCTGTTCTGCTCAGATCCTACCTGGTGGCCATGGATACTGCCGATGTTTTTTGACAAAGGCATTTGCAGGGCATGACTCATGCTGACAGCAAGCTTCTCAGATAGTAAGTGCAGCCGCCCTGCAGGCCACCCCGGCATAGCCGGGCAACAGCTAGGGCAGAGGCACTGCCCTCAGGTGTCTGGACACATTGCTTAGCAGATTCCCGAGACAGTGGTTTGGGGCTCTGGCTACACACAGGGCAGCTGTCTCCTGTGTCGGGTTTGTCCTAGCACTTAGAGTCACTGGAGTCTATCTCGAAAGCCTGTGAAGTAAACTTTTATTTTGTTGTCCAGAATATGTCGCTTTCTTGTCATTGACTTCCCAAGGATAGCCCTGTTTCTACCCCTGCTCTTAAGGGGTTCCTTCTCTTGTTCTACTATCTACCGATTATGCCTCAGAGGGTGGAGGGTTGCTACGGTAACAGAGTCACACCCTGTTTTTCGAAAAAGCTTTCCTGGCAAATGCCAAAGGGCACTCTTTGTCTCTGTCACATGCACATATACCCTCTCCAGCCCCAGCGCCTGCCAAGACCTTCTTGCTTTTGTTACTAATGCTCACAAAATGCCACGACCAGCTCTTTCCAGCTGCTTCCACTCTCAGCTAGCCCCCGTAGTCTGAGCCCGGACCTAGAACTTCTGCTTATCCCGGGGCTGAGAAGAAGGAAGAAATCAAGATTCAGCTTTGGAACACCTGCCAGAGCTGGGTGGTGCCCGGCTGAGGGCCAGTGGGGCTGGTAGAGGAGTGCCGCGCACTGACAAGTGGGTAGTCCCTTCAGAGACTGTTGTCGGGCAGCCACTGCATCTCAGGCCCACAACAGGACCTTTGATCTGTGGGGCGCAGCCTGGGCTTAGGGTGTGTCTCGTTACAACCCACTGGTGGTGCTGAAACCCAGCACCGTACTCGTGTTCTGAGACTGCCTTGGGCCTGACCCCTGGCCTCAGTGTGTTTGTAGTGTGCACAGGCCGGAACTAGCACAGCAGCTGAACTAGCAAAGTCATTAGTGTTTGGGATCTCTGAGGTATTGTCCCCCGACTTACTCAGCACTGCATTCGTCACAGATGGCAAACTGAGCAGAGATCAAAGCACCTTATCAGCAAAGAAGAAAACATTAACCTCCGCTGGCTGCAGTAGTGCATGCTTGCAGCCCCTGCTGATCAAAAGGCTGAAGCAGGAGAGTCGCTGCAGCCCAGGGAGTGGGGCCAGCCCGGGCCCTGAATGAATGGTACACACACACACACACCTACACCTTTTTTTGTAAGCCCTTGAGATCTGGGATTGTTTTAAATCACGGCTAGAGAGGAGGCTCAGCAGCGAACCCATTCTGCTCCGATAGGGCCTGAATTTGAGTCCCACCACCACACACACACACACACACACACACACACACACACACACACACACACGTGTTCAGGAGCACACAACCTCCATACTCCACCTCCAGGGGATCGGATGCCCTCTCTAGACTCTGAGGGCACTTGCACTCCCATATGCAAGGAACCCACACACAGACATAACAGACATATATGGAATTTTTAAAAAGTAAAATCTTTAAAAAATAATAAGTCTAGCCTTGGGACAAGAGACCAGGAAGTCTATGCCACTCTAGTCCCTTCCACCCAGGCATGTGTCAGCCCTAGAAAGCTGTTCCAAGAAAGGGTTTAGGGAAAGGCCTGGCACACAGTAGGTCCGCAGCAAGCAATCCACTGCCCTGGTGGTGGTGGCGGCTTTGGCGTCCCCTCCTCCTGCCCCACCCTAGGCTGTTTGTTCATTGTGTGGTCCTTTTCATGAGTGATTGTTAAAGAGCACAGCAGAACCCTACAACAAACAGCCCATTGTCTGTGCGCTCCCGAGCAGGGCACTGAGGTCCTGGGGTGGCCAGAGGTTACAGGGAAGGGAGTGAGGAGAGAGGAGGCAGGCTTGGGTGGGCAGTGGCCATTCTCGGAGGGAATTGCCCTTGGGAGTTGTGAGTCTTCATGTCAGAATCAGGACTTTTGTTCAGGTCTTTTTATGCACAAGCTGCTTGGGACCCAAAACATTGGGAACCCTAAACACAGTTTCTCCTAGCCTAGGCAGGACAGCCCCAGACCAGAAGGATAGTGCCAAGCAGCTGTGACTCCTAGAGGCCTGTGGAGGCTGGACCTGGCTTGTACTTGAGGCTGACTTGTGTCTCTTCCAGTCCTAGGTTCGGTGTCTTCCACCAGGCAGAATTACGCTGTAGAAATTGGCACATATGTTGGATTGTGGCTCCTCCCTTCTCCCTCCCCCAGCCCTTTACAGGACATGCTCTTTCCTTAAAAGTTAGTCACGGAGCTTTGTAGCATGTGTTATTTACACCTGTCCCCTCTACCTCAACTTCCCTTCTCCCAGGTTGACACATGGCAGGCTTCTGACCATTTGATCTCAACTCAGGTAATATTCCTGGATGCCCCTGACAGCCTGCTCACTGTCTTTACAGCATGTTTCCCTCTCTGGAGTCATATTGTGCTTGTGCCTTTATTTATCACCCCTGGCCTTTCCTCCCAACCCCAGAATTCCCTCTGTTTCCTCAACAGCCTCCTTTTCTGAAAGGGTCCGAAACATGTCACCTGATGAAATCAAGATCCCACCAGAACCGCCGGGCAGATGTTCAAATCACTTACAAGTAAGCGAGGGTCGGGCTGCCCATGTGGGTGAGATGGCCTGGGTTAACTGTCTGGTTGGGCCATGACCTTCAGAGACCATGCCAGGGAGAAGGACCAAGTCAAACTGTCAGGTGGGCAGGAGCCTGCAGTCTTGGATACTTCCTGTAAGCCAGATCTCAGGCATTGGCAGCCACTGCCACATCTGTCATGTGCGGCCCTCTTGGGTCCCTGATCTGCTCTCACTGAGGTCCTAAGTCTACCTCAACAAAGTAACATCCATCTTCTCTGCAGCCTCACTGAGCCAGGGGACTTCTCAGGGAAATTTGACAAGAAACTGAGGACCCATCAGAATGTAAAACCAGTTCCAGAAGTGTAAGATGCAGCATTTAAACGCATAGTTTCTGTCTGTGTTCCTAGTTCAGCAGCTTCTGCCTGCAGACCTGACCCAAGGTTTTTAACAGTCCTGGCTGTCCTGGAACTCATTTTGTAGACTAGGCTGACCTTGAACTCACTGAGATCCACCACCACCCAGCTCCTGACCCAAGGTTTTAAATGCCTAAGGAACAGAAGCCGCTCGCTTATGCAGTTGGCCGTGGGAAACAGGACTCAGTACAGCTGAGACTTCACCCATGTGGTTGTTTCTCCTTGTCCCTCTGTGAGTGCCCTGTGAGTGGGATCTTTCAATTAACAATAGGGCAGGTGCCCAGGGCTCCATAATCATGGACCTTTCCCCCTCTCCTGCCTTTGATCCCACTTCTTCTGAGTGCCCCCAGCTGTCCATCAAGCGCATGGCACCACCCGAACGGATGGATGACTAAGAGGTCCTAGGGCTGAGGAATGCAGCAGTCCAGGAGAGGGCCAAAGTCAGGACTAGGGCACAGTACAGATTCTCTTCCTTTCCCAGAAGTCTCCTCCCTTGGCTAAGTTGTCTGCCTCCCTCCCTATCACCCCCCAGGATGGCGTCACCCTCCATGCCAAACAAGTTTAAGCCTGTAAGGACAATTCTAAAGGCCTGCCAAGCAGAAGCAACCAGCCACTCAGAGCTCTTAAGTTCAGAATATTCTTTTGTGATCCTCCTGGGGGTAGGGACCATGGCATTTAAACAAACAGCAGACCCTGTGATGGGCCTGGACCCCGAACAAGGCAACTGTAAGTCGGGGTTCACCTCGAGCTCCCGAGCCTCCTGTGTAAGGCCTCCTGCAGTGCCCTTGACGTAACCCCAAGGAGAGGGCTTCTCACGGCCAGCTTCTCGCTCCCTGGTAGTGAAGTGCTTTCCACACCTCAGGCTTCCTCGTGCCTGTCGGCAGAAAGAGTCAGGTTGGGCCTTCTGACGGGGGAGTGGTCACCTCTTCTAATGAAGGCTCAGGGGGGCTGCCTAGGACCTCTAGCCCCTCCCAGTTCTGGAAGGGAAAATAAGTGCTCCCCAGATCTTCTCTTTCTGGAGAGTCTGGATGTGTCGCTGCCTGGCACTTAGCCCTTGAACTGAACCACTGCTCATGTTCCCAGCTCAGACCACTCTTCTCAGAGGAGGCTCTGCCCTGAGTCGATTTGCTGGGGCCTCCTCCCCAGCACTAGGCAACACTGACACCATCAGTTTTAAGGATTTCTATTGCTGAGATTTAAAAACGATAAGCCGGGTGGTGGTGGCGCACACCTTTAACCCAGCACTCAGGAGGCAGAGCAGGTGGGTCTCTGAGTTCAAAGCCAGCCTGGTCTACAGAGCAATTTCCAGGACGGCCAGGGCTACACAGTGAAACCCTGTCTCAAAAATAAAAGCCAAAACAAAAAGAACGGACTTGCCTAACATGCCAGTCTTACGGAATCATTTTCTCAACTAGGATTCCCTCTTGCAGGCATGTGTAGGTTTGTGTCGAGTTGACAAAAACCAGCCAGCACAGCCCTGTCACAGGCTTCATCTCTGGGCCTCTGTCACCAGCTTGGATGCTGGCACTGCTGTTTTCCTAGACCAGGCATCCATGGAGGAGTTTGAGAGATTAGCTCTTGACCCTTGATTGCGAGCCTCGGCTAACTGATGTGAGCCAGCGCTCTCAACCACCTTACAGAGAACATTGTAAGGTACAGCTCTGCAGTAGAGCATGTGCCTGGCCTGCATGAGGCCCTGGTTCCGGTTCCATCCTAAGCACCACCAAAAATAAAAGTAAAAAAGGCATCTAGACAGTTTGAGACCAGCTCCAAAAAAGTCTGCCTCCCTCCCTCTGAGGTGGCGGCACATTCTCAGATCTCCTAAAAACCTCACGTGTTGATGCTTAGATCCAGGGTTCACCCTTGCTCATCAACTCTTTTTTTTTTTTTAATTTATTTATTTCTATTTTATGTGCATTGGTGTTTTGTCTGTATGTATGTCTTTGTGAGTGTCAGAACCTATGGAACTGGAGTTACAGACAGTTGTGAGCTACCATGTGGATCCTGGGAATTGAACCTGGGTCCTCTGGAATAACTGCCAGTGCTCTTAACTGCTAAACCATCTCTCCAGCTCCACTCATTGACTCTTAGACTTTACGCCCTCCTTGGTGGGGTGGGGGTTGTTGGGAGCTGATATCCACTTGTGGGGTTGGTTCTTGGCTTCCGGGTAGCTTCTGACTTGGTCTTTCTCCCACTCTGTACTGACATCAGAGGATGGGTTAGGAGAAATTGGCAATGGAAAGCGACTGATGTGGGCTTGACTTGCCTGTGCAAAACTGATCAGAGACTGGGTGTAAACTGAGACAATTGGAATCAGGTTTCATGTGGTCCGGGGGCACAGACTGGATTGTGGGGGGCAGGCTCATGGCATGCTCACCCTCTCGCCTTCATAGGACAAGATCCAGAAGCTTTACGAGCGGAAGATAAAGGAGGGAATGGATATGAACTATATCATCCAGAGGAAGAAGGAGTTCCGGAACCCCAGGTGAGCTCCTCCAAGCCTGTAGGTGACAGTGTGAGATGGGGACCAAGGACACCTTGGGAAGCTGTCAGGAAAGGTCCAGCTTGATCCCATCTGAGCCCAAAGTGGCTTCACCCAGACTTCCACTTAGACTAGATGCCTGCTAGACACATAAGAGGTTTACAGATTGAATACAGGTTCAAGGTGTGAGCTGCTTACTCTGCAGTGATGGCTAAGAGGCCTGGCTTGGGGGAGGGGGGGGGATCTTTGATTGGTGTGTAAAATGAATGAAATTTTTTCTTAAATTAAAAAACAAAACAAAACAGAGGCCTGGCTGAGTTCTGGTCACCAACCTGGTCCTAAAGGAGGACATTCAACAAGACAATCACTAGAGGTTATTCCAACTCAAAAAACTGGGTTTTGCTTCTTGGTGAAGGGTCTCAGGAACAGAGCTATGTCTGGGTCTGGGTCTGGTGTTTGAGAGTCTTTGAGATAGGGTCTCACTATGTAGCCCTGGCTGGCCTCGAACTCACAGAATCTGCCTGCCTCTGCCTCCCACGTGCTGGGATTTGAGTGCTGTGAATAAAGGTGGCACTACTGTGCCTGGCTATGCCTGGGTCTTATTCTTTCAAATACTCAAACTAGTCAAAACCCCAAGAAAGAACATGGTGCGTGACAATGGGGACCTATGCTAGCCATTGTGTGGATCTGAGTGTGGAAGCCCCAACTCAGCCATGCTAACTGAAGGCCAGAAGCAGCTACATTAGACATACCATGCCATTGTTGTCTTGACCCCTCATCCTGGCCCCCAGCCACAGCCATTTGAGGAGAGTGCAGAGCCAGAAGGGTCAGGAAGATAGGTTTCCATCAGGAGGCTGGGTTTAAAGGTTTATCTCTCTGTCATAGTCCAGGAGCTGATGGTTCTGGTTCCATACAGGGATGTGGGACCAATACAGACACTGCTCACTGATTGTTCTGTTCCCTTTTCAGCATCTACGAGAAGCTGATCCAATTCTGTGCCATTGATGAGCTGGGCACCAACTATCCAAAGGTGTGTCCTGCACACGTGGGCTGGAGAGTGATAGAGCTTGCTGGACTGGCTGGGACTGGGAGCCACGGAAAGGTCCCTGGAGCGGCCCTGGTGGCAGTCTATCTAACAGATGCCAGTGGTGGGCTGGGTCTCTGGGTCCCGACCAGTTAGAAGCCAGCGGTGGGACTGCTGCCACTGCTGCCAGCTGAGCAAGTGCTCCTTCCCTGGATCCTTAAGAGCTTCCTGGGTATCCGACTGTGATCAGGGTGACAGCTGAAGCCCGGTGCTTTTGAGAGGGCTGGGGCCCCAGCCTAGGGGGACCCATTCTGGGCGCGTGCTCTCCGATGGTCTCTGACTGCACTGACCTTCTCTTTTCAGGATATGTTTGACCCCCATGGCTGGTCTGAAGACTCCTACTATGAGGCATTAGGTAACTTCTGTTAGCCTTCTGTTTATCTACTCATCCACACGTTAGTGATCTAGGTGTCCCCTATTTCAGGGTCTATGCCCAGGCCCTGTCCACAGGACTGCTGCTGACTTGGCCCTGCACAGACTGACTGCCCTTGCTGACAAGACTTGAACATAGCGATGACAGGTGGTTGGATCAGTTATCCATCCCCACACTGATGCCACTGAGTCAGCGTGAGCAGAGCAGTGGTACAGCCAGAGGACTGGGGAGGCCCTGTTAGGAAACTGTTAGAGCCAAGGTTTGGAGATGTGTGTGTGGGAGCCAGAATGCCCTGGGCAGGCAGAGGAAGTGTGTTCTGAGACCAGTGAGCACAGCACAGAGAACTGAGCCTGTACGTCACCATTCACAAGTCAGAGTCTAGACGCCAGATCCTGGCTCATTAGTGCACGTGTACGTACGCCCCTTACAAGTTTTGCCTTGAGTTAGTTACCAATATTTTTATTTACAATAAAATTCTATATCTAGTGTTTCTTAATGAGTGGGAAGATACTTCTCTAAGGATCAGCTGACCCTTCGCAGCAGGTCTGCAGCCCCCAGACCCTGGTCAAGGCCCACATTCCATGCTGACCAAGGCCCAGCACTTTCATCCTGCCAAGTGCAGGATGCTAAACCCATGCAGCCCTCTAGGCCAGAGCAGAGAATGCAGGCTCAGGGCAGAGACCTCCCTCAATCACACACTGCTCATGACAACCTCGTAACACGAATGCCTCATGATAGCCTGTGTCTTCTCTCCACAGCTAAGGCCCAGAAGATTGAAATGGACAAATTGGAGAAGGCCAAAAAGGAGCGAACCAAAGTGAGTAGTGACGGCCGCTGGGGTGGAGGCAGGTGTGTGGGGTGTGCAGGTCCTGCTGGCTGAGTCTATGTCAGGAATCCTAGGCTTCCCGCCCACCCATACCCTTCACTACCTAGTGAGGCTTTGAGCAGCATTGACCATGCTCTCCTCCGTCAGCAGACTGCTGTGCCCAACATCTGGCTGGGCTTATAGACGCCTCCACTGCTCTGGTCGTGAAGGCTTGGTGTTCCCTGATTCTGCCCTTTGACTTCCCCTCTGCAGAGCCCTGGTAGCTTTGTCTCTTATGGTCATTGGTGCCTCCTTGGCCTGATTCGAGGTTGGTACTCTTCTGAGAGAGTGGGCCAAGGCCAGCTCCGTCTGTCCATTCTCGGCCCACAGAGCTGACCTCAACCCCCGGCGTGTGTGCTTCCCTGTGGGTCTCCTGTCTGAGAGCCACATAAGCCGTCATTTTGGACAACAAGCACCAGTTTTGTAGCAGTGTGATCTGGGTCCTTCGGGAGCATCAGATTAACTTCAAGATCAAAATAGAGTCCTGTGCTGTACCGTAGGACCAGAGCCCAAGGCAGACAGCTGTTCATCAAGACACCAGCTCCTGCTGCCCTGTGACTCGGTATCTCGCAGCTTCTGTGGCCCACAAGATACTCCCTTTGCCTCCAGGCTGAGGGACTGACTGCAAGGCCTGGTGTGCTGATGGCCCTCACTGAGGCCTTTGTTGGCAGACCAAGAATGTGGGAGCTAGTGCCAGGGGATAAACTCCGTTTCTCATTCCTAACCGTTGAGAGAATCTCCCTTCTTTCTCTTTCCTCTCCCCTCCAAACCCCAGGCTTAGTGCAGGGACGTGTCTGCAGCACCTGGGGACCACAGCTGTCCTTCCCCTGTGTGGAAGACACCACTTCCTCCTGGGTGTGAGGAGGAGGGGTTTGGGGGGGACGGGCGGGGGGTGCTAGGCATGTGCAATAACCTGTGATGCTGGGAGGGATCCCATGTCTGTTGGGAGAGATCTTGGAAGAGGTGAAAGCCCTTCAGGCTGTCTCAGGCACCTCTCCTCCCCCAGGTGCTCCCAGCCAAGATGGTTTTCAGGGCCTCTTTTGTGTAAGTGCCAAACTCCTGTCCCCTGGGAGCAGACAGATGGCACAGGAAATGGACACACAGCTCTGCACTGGTCTCACTGTCCTCTCTCCCCTCCAGATTGAGTTTGTGACGGGCACCAAGAAAGGCACGACGACCAATGCCACGGCCACCACCACCACCACTGCCAGCACAGCTGTTGCAGGTAGAGACCGCCTCAGGGACAGCAGACAGAGCACGGGGTTCCTGGGCTTGTGGGGAAGGGTCTGCCCAGGCTCGGCCTTGTGTGTTCTGCTAAGTGTGAGCACAGCAAGTCTGGGACCCTGGGGTAGGTTCTGGATTGCTGGCTCCCCTCTGGGTTCCTGGGCCAGGGACTCCTATTTCTTTCTATCCTCAGCTTCTGGCCTGCCTTAGGGGTCCTGCTCTGGTTGGTCTTGATCTAGACTTCTCTCTTGTGTTACCCTAGATGCCCAAAAGAGGAAGAGCAAGTGGGACTCTGCCATCCCGGTGACCACAATAGCGCAACCCACCATCCTCACTACCACAGCCACGCTGCCAGCCGTGGTCACGGTCACCACCAGTGCCAGCGGCTCCAAGACCACCGTCATTTCTGCTGTGGGCACCATTGTGAAGAAAGCCAAGCAGTGACCAGAGGACAGCCCCAGGACTTGACAGGACCGTGCAGCCCGGTGACTGCTGCCCACTGGGAGGTGCCACTCGGTTCCAGGACTAAGATGGGCTCCCCATGTGCCTTCCAAAAGGAGCCTCTATGTGACATTCCAGCCAAAAGGACATTGCAGCAGAGGCAGTGGGTGCATTGGACAGAGTCTGTCCTACGCCTCATGGGATCTCACCCAATTAAAAGTACTGCATTCTTAGGTCCTGGCATGTCAGATGCACTGGCCTCTCCCGTGCTGTGTTCGGGCAAACGTGGAGCTCAGGTGCCCTCCGTCTCAGTCAGGATTTCTGCTCAGGATGAACAGTGGCACGGCAGAAGCTGTGGAGCCACCGTGATCATTCCCAGTGTGTGCCCGGTGGTATGGGCAGGTGGGGACTCAAGGCGGGTCAGACACATGCCCCTTCCTGGTGTCTACTTTCCTGACCCGGAATCCAGATCTCAACAGTTCTCAGGCAATAGCAGAGGCCTCTGCTCTCTTGGGTGCAGTTAAGCACACTCCCCACATTGCTTCTGATACACGCCCAGGCGTTTGAAAGCAGGCCAGTTAACAGGGCTGGGATGTGATTCCAACCTGCCCAGGGCAGGAGCAAGGTGTGGGCGCCTGGCCAAGGCCACCCCAGTCCCTCAGTGCCCAGTGAGTGTGGCCAGCAGGATCCACGTAGTGGGGGAGATGAATCACCTCCTGCTCTGGCCAGGGCAGCAGCTCATTGTTCATGTGAAAGCCCTGCTCTTGGGAAGGTTTCTGCCACCCCACCCTTCCTCTGTCGTTATCTCTGCCCAGCAGCAGCCCCTGGGTAGCACCAGTGGCCACTCTTAGGGCCCAAACAGGTTCACCAGCCCAAGATGCTAGAGGGGAAAGCTTGCCTTTCACGCCCTCTGGCAGCTCTCCTTCCCACTCAGCGGAAAGGCTGGGTGTCAGAGGAGGAAGCCAGCCTGTCAGGGTCTCGTTGCTTCCGTGGGACCACCAGAGGCTGAGAAAGGTGCTTCTGAGTTTGTGGCTGGTGTTTGTTTTGTGATCCAAGGACTGACAAACTGCCTGTGAGATCCCTAAAATAAAAACTGAGTCACACTCTTCCCCTTCTCTCCTTGACGGCACTCTGCAACCTTGTAGGGGACGGGTGGTACCTGCTGCCAGCCCTTCCAAGAGCACCTCTGGAAAGGCCTGCCCTGCAGGCTCTGGCAGATGGGGCCCTGATTGGCTCGGGACACCCAGGTCTGAGGTAAGCATCTCCAGGAGCTGCAGTGAAAGGACACTGCAAGGAGCAAGTGATAGAGTCTGGGAATGCAGCTCAGTGCAGGAGGCCCAGGTCCAGTTCCCTGTGTGTACCACAGATACAAACCAGTGTGGCGGCACACGCCATAACGCCAGCACTTGGGAAGCAGAGGCGGGAGTGCAAGGCTAGCCTCGGCTACATGAGACCCTGTCTGAAAAATATTCCTGGATGGGGATGTGGCCAACTCCCCAGCCTGGCTGCCGTCATTTCTACTCTGCTGCTTTTCCTCCAGTTTAAAGCAGTTTGCAAAGCCTAGGCTTCACCATCTCAGACTCCTCACAGCCCCTTAGGAAGGAAGGAAGGAAGGACTGCCGCGGTGGGTTGTAAACCCCAGCAGATGGAAATCTGTAGTTATTTGCTTTATTTTATTGTATGCATGGGTCTTCTGCCTACATGTAATTCTGCACCACGAGGGTGCCTGGTTCCCATGGAGGCCAGAAGAGTGCATTGGATCCTGTGGAACTGGACTTACAGATGATTGTGAGCTGCCATGTAGGTGCTGAGAATTGAACCCCAGTCCTCTGCAAGAGCAGCCAGAGTGCTCTTAACTAATGAGTCCTCTCTCCAGGCCCATAGAGTGATGTTTTTAAAAAGAAAAGTATGGCCGGGTGGTACATACATTTAATCCCAGCACTGGGGAGGCAGAGGCAGGAGAATCTCTTGAGTTTGAGGCTAACCTGGTCTACAGAGCGAGTTTCAGGACAGCCAGGGCTACACAGAGAAACCCTGTCTTGAAAAACCAAATAAGTAAATGGATAAAGGCTATAGTTCAGCTGGTAAAGGTGCTTGTCACCCAGCCTGGTGACCTGAGTTCAATCTCCAGGACCCACGTGGTGGATAGAGCCAACTCCCTGATGTCCTAAAGCTCTAGCCCTCACATGGAGAAAAACAATCAGACCAACCCAGCAAGGTGGGCTAAGCCAGGACAGCAGACATCCCTTAAAGGCCAGTGTGGAATGGGGCTGGCTGCTTAGTCATTTTGAAGTAGAGAACCAGAGGGGAAGTCGAAGTGTATCTCCGACAGACAAGTGTTGGAGTTGGTCCCCATGGGGATTATCTTTGATAACATTTCCTCTGAGGAATGGCAGAATTTGTGGTTTTGCTTTTCAAAACTTGGCATGTTTTTCCAAGAGACAAAGAAAAGGCAATAGCAGCTCATCCGATTCCAAATTCAATGATGGAGGGAGGCTACCAGGAAACCCAAAGAATCAATCTACTGGTCCAGTCAGTCAATTTGTGGCCCCAGCCCTCCTACATTGGTGGATGAGGAAGGTACTCTACTCTGAGAAGCAGACAACTAGATGTGTACATTCATAGCAGGAAATCACCAGGGAGTGGAGGGCAGACCGTGCTGGAGAGGATGAGGTGTATGTCTAAGCAGGGATAGCTCTGGGTCTTCACAAACAAATGAAGTCATGCTGGGAATTCCCTCTAGTGAACTGGCCATATTGACAAGAGTTCTGTAAATGTGTGTTTTCCTCTTATCATGTGGTGTGTGTGTGTGTGTGTGTGTGCATGTGATGCATGTGCATACACATTTGCAGGGTTGATACATACCTGTGCCTGTGTGAAGATCAGAGTTTGTCATCATCATAAGATGCCTTCTGGCCGGGCGACGGTGGCGCACGCCTTTAATCCCAGCACTCCGGAGGCAGAGACAGGCGGATCTCTGTGAGTTCGAGACCAGCCTGGTCTACAGAGTGAGATCCAGGACAGGCACCAAAACTACACAGAGAAACCCTGTCTCGAAAACAACAACAACAAAAAATGCCTTCTGTTAAATTTTTATCTTATGTGTATGAGTGTTTTACCTGCAAGTATGTGTACAGCATGTGTGCCTGGTGGCCGAGGTCAGGAGAGATCATCTGATCCCCCGGAACTGGAATTATGAATGGTTGTGAGCCACCATGTGGGTGCTGGGAATCGAACCAGGGTCCTGTAAGAACAACACCTGCTCTTAACTAATCACTTTTTGCTTTGTTTTGTTTTGAGACAGGGTCTCACTATGGCTGGCTTGGAATTCACTGTGTAGACCAGGGGACCTTGAACCCACAGGGATCCACTGCTTCTGCCTCCTAAAGGCTGGGATCAAGGGTGTATGTCACCACACATGGCCCACCTTACTATTTGTGTGGGTGAGCACACATACCACGGCACACATGGAGATCAAAGGATGACTTTATGGAGTGGGTTTTCTCTTCCACCTTTATGTGAGCTGGGATTGAACTCAGGTCAACATGCATCTTTGTTCACAGTACCATCTAGCTGGCCCTCCACTTTATTTTTTGAAACAGGATCTTTCACTGAGCCTAGAGTGCTCTGTCTCCGCTAGACTGGATAGCCACCTGCCTCCCGCTCTGGGGTTACAAGATCATGCCACCACCCCCAGCTTTTATGTGAGTGCTGTTTCTCATGCTTCAATGGCAAGCACTTTACAGACTGGTGAAATCTTAAGACTCTGATCCTGAAGAAAATTTAAAAAGTCGATGTGGAGAATAAAAAGCTAAACTTAGATTAGGGAGGAGACCTGGTCAGATGGTGTGGGTAACAGGAATCAGACTCGGATTCAAAAGGAAACCGTATGTTAGACATGTCTGGGCAGGAAAGAAATGTGGACTGACTCACAGATTGCTCAATAGTCTTTGAGATGTGGTGGTGGGATTTTCTCAGATCATGCTGGAGTGTAGGAGAATGAACTATTAAGATATGTATTATGTAAATCCAAACAAAAAACACAAACATACAGAGCTGGGGAAATACATACATGCTCCCTATGTGGATGGGTAAAGTGCCTGCCACACAAATATGAGGACCTGAGTTCAAATCCCCAGCATGACAAACTAGTTGGTGGTGTCTGTAATCCTAGCACTCCTAGGTTGAGATAAGAGGCAGAGACATGAGAAATCTCAGAAGCTCACGGGGCATACACAGTGGCAAACAAGAAGAAACCATCTCTGCTGGGCATTCAGGAAGCAGAGGCAGGCGGATTTCTGTGAGTTCGAGTCCAGCCTGGTCTACAGAGCGAGTTCCAGGACAGGCTCCAAAGCTACACAGAGAAACCATGACAAAAAAAAAAAAAAAAAAAAAAAAAAAAAGAGAGAGAGAGAGAAAGAAACCATCTCAAGGCAGAAGGCAACGGCAAGACCTGAGGTTGACCTCTGACCTCCACACATGAGAGCACACACACAGAATGAAATTTTAAAAACATGCTCACACACATAAACATATAGAATAAAAAAAGCACATGAACATACAGCACTGTAGCAAAACCATACTTTTGAAGATAAATGGTAAAAATATTTTTTTTCATCCAGCAATTTTTTGCATTTGTGTGTATGTATCCACATTCCTACATGTGCATGAGTTTACATGTGTGTGGGTGCACATGCATGTAGAGGTTGATGTCAGGAATCATCCTTCATTGCTCTTCCACCTTATTCATCAAGGCAGGATCTCCCCATCAAACCCAGGGCTCCCTGGTAGGGCTAAGTTTGCTAGACAGCAGATTCTGTGGATCCACACCTCCTCCCTCACCTTCCCAGGCTTGAATTATAGGAGGACCACCCTCACCCTGCATTTCACGGATTCTGGGGATCTGGGTCACATGGCAAGACTGTCAAAATCAAGTCCAGCACATCCCTGGAGAATTGTCAGCACAGCCCATGGTGTGTCTCGTTCAGACTGGAGCTCGTTAAACACTGGTAAACTGAACAAGTGACTGAACTAATGCAGTGTCATTTCATGGGGTGGGCGTGGTTACTAGGGATTGAGCCTGGGGCCTTATGCATTCTAGGCAAGTGTAACATCCTCAGCCATCGTTTCTTCTTCTATGTGAGACAGGCTCTCCTGTTGCCCAGGCTAGCCTCAAACTCGCCGTGTAGCCCGTGCAGGCCTACAGTTGTAATGCTCCTGTGTTAGCCTCCCAAGCAGCTGACTGTAGACACCAAACCCAATAGTTATTTTATTTTTATAAAATTAACATGTAGAACCAGTGAGGTAGCTCAGCAGGTGAAGGCACTTGCCACTCAAGCCCAGCGGCCCGAGTTTGATCCCAGGAACCCACAGAAAGACAGAAGGGGAGAACGGACTCCACAGAGTTGTCCTCTGACCTCCACATGTTCATCGTGGCCTCACATGCATCATGTACACACACACACTAATAAAAGATTTTTTTTAATTAGCATGTAGGGCATGAGACATGGTTCGTTGAGTAAGAGCACTAGCTGCACAATCCTGATGGTCTGAGTTTGATCTCAGAGCCCTGTGCAATGGCCTGTATCTGTGATCCCAGCACTCCTGTGGAGAGGTAGAGCTAGAGACAGCAGACTGGACCAGCCAGCCTGGAGTATTCAGCACACAGCAGAAACAAGAGACCTTGTTTCAACAGGGCAGCAGGTGAGAGCCAACCCCTGAAAGTTGTCCTCTGACTTCCACTCATGTACCTGTACTCACAAATGTGTGTGTGTGTGTGTGTGTGTGTGTGTGTGTGTGTGTGTGTGTGTGTATACACACACACACACACACACACACATATATATTCACTTAGTTCTTACCATCAAGCTAGTGGTCTATAAACAGTGCCCTGGAGAAAATACCATTGGTTTATTATTTATTTTGAAGAACAGCAAACACTTTATTTTTTTTAAATAACTATTTTTAAATAACATGTAGAGCTCTTCATCTCTAGAGTGGACTGGGTGCCGCCTGCTGGAGTGGCTGGTGTCCCAAGGCACTGAACTGGCCAGGCACATACAACGGAGTACTGAAAACACACTGAGCTCCTTCCCCAGTGTCCCCACATTCAGGAACAAGCTTCTCCAGGCCCTAGCCAGCACAGAACAGCTCTCAGATGGCTGGGCAGGGCTGCCCAGTGGTGACCATGGCTCATGAATTTGTAGTGAGTGCTTATAGAGTTAGTAACACATGGATCCATTTATAGATGAGGCCTTAGATTTAATCTAAGGGGGGGGTACTCAGGGAGGCTATCTAACAGTCTTCTTAAGATTTATTTTTATTAGTACTATTTTTGAGGCAGGGTCTTGTAGCTCTGGCTAGCCTGAAACTCTCTTTGTAGACCAGGCTGGCCTCGAACTCACAGAGATCCATCTGCCTCTGCTTCCTGAGTGCTGGAATTAAAGGCCTGCACCACCAGATTTTGCATTTGTTTATTTGGGAGGGTGGGGTGGATGTAAATAACCATAGAGGACTTGTGAGAATGAGTTCCACCAGGGATCAAGCTCAGGTCATTAGGTTTGGCAGCAAGCTCCTTGACCCGTCAAGCCGTCTTGCCCACCCACACTTTTATTGAGTTCCTGCTATGTACCAGGCATCAGGGCTGAGGCTGTGGGGAAAGCACTCTTTTATAGCCCAGACCTGGACATTGTTCTCCTCACCTCTCCTGACTTGGGTCACCCCAGGGGGCAGAAAACATCTGCTCTCAGGGTTCACAGTCAGTGGGACGACCATTTCAAACCAGTGTAGCAAATACCATGAGGAAGCCATATCCTAGTCCAGAGGTATAGCCCAGTGGCAGAGTATGAACACCTAGGTTCTACCCCAAACACCACAACAAAAGAAAATGATAAAAGAGCAGGTGTGAATGCCTGTAATCCCAGCACTTGCGGGGTAGAGGCAGGAGAATTGCCACAAGTTCAAGACTAGCCTGGGCTACGTAGTGAGAAAAGGCCATATTCTTGGACGTATAAACCAACGGAGGATGTGGGGAAGTCAAGGAAATTTTAAGATCTTGTTACGTTAGTCCAGGTTCTCTAAGGGTAAGGATAAATCAGGCTGAGTTTCAAGACGGCATGCCCGGGTTGTGACACTTGGGAAGTCTGAAGCCCCCATGATTTTAGAGGCTGGACTGATTTGGTGTGTCAAGTCCTGCGGGACATGGCTAGTAGGTGAGACTAGATAGAGAGAACCGAGTTGGGGTCTTGCAGCACCTCGAAAGGCTCATTATTAAACAGAAGCGGGACCTGAAGGCGTTTGGGAGTCTGCAGCGAGAGTCAGATTTGTGAATCACCTTGTCGCCAACATTGTAACAAGCCATGAGTGCTACTCCACGCTAGGTCACGTGCTCTCTACTTGTAAAGTGTAATACTCTTACATTTTAGGGAGATTTGAGTATCTGAAGGTACCTAGAGGACCCAGCCCTTGCCTGTCGGTTCCTCTAGCTACGTTGTAGAGGCTGAGAGGACCCGGAGGCCAGCAGCCCAGGAGTGCTGAATCTCCCTACCGGTTTGGGGCAGGACGCGGAGAGGGTGGTGCAGGACCCGATGGCCGTCGAGGCAGCGGGACCGGCCCAGCTGGGCTCACTGCCCAGAAGTTGTGTATTAAGAAGCCGCGCCGCGACCCGGAGCGGCCGGGGCACCAGATCCTGGAGCCTGGACGGGTGAGGAGGACGGAGCCCGGGTCTGAGCTGCAGATAGGGGTGACTCCTCCTCCAGTACCCTCGCGGCAGCTCGGGGCTCCGCTCGGGGCCGGCGCCGCGGGAGCCGCAGCCCTTTCCGGGGGGCGGGCCTGGCGGCTGCGGCGACACCCCAGCTCCTGCCCCGACAGGTGCGCGCAGGGCGCAGGAATGCAGCCCGCCTGACTCACCAGCGCCTCCTTCCTACCTGCGCCGCCCGTCCATAAAGCACTGCCGGCTCCCGCCCGCCACCGCCCGTCCTGCTGCCCCTCCGGGCTCGCCCGCGCGCTCAGCTCGACCCAGCGTAGCCCAGGCCCCCAGCAAGGTAGGTGCAGTTCCCTCCCGGAGCAGGCGTCCAAGGGCACGCCGCCTGCCCCCGTGCCCCGGGACGCCAGGGCTGGCAAGGAAAGGGAGTACCCACTCCTGCCCGGGGCCGCGTAGAGAACCTGCCTGGCTTTTGTTTCCCAGTTCCTTCTCTGAAGATTGGCAGGCCCTGGCTCTCTCTGCCCATGCCGCCAGGACAGGTGCCAGGCTTGCCAGGGTGTGAGCAGGGGGCAACTGGGAGCAGGGTGGTTGGGATGAGGGAAGGATGGTTGGCCATCAGATGCCCCTGCTAAAGGAAGACACTGGGTAGATGTGTAGTGGGAGTGGGTAGAGGCTGGGGGCTCAGCGGCCCCCTGGGTGTCTGCCTCCCCTCGGTGATCTGCTGTGTGGTGACCCAGTGCATGCGGGGGATGTGGGGAGTCCCTAATTTTCCTCTTGGCAGGCCACCAGCCTGCTCCCTTCCCAAAGCCCACTGCAGGCGCCTTTTCTCAGGGAGCTTTCAGAATCTCACCCAGCAGCCCTGCCAGCACGGCCCCCGCTCTGCACTCCCCCGCCCACAGTCTCTGGGGGTAGCCTTCTGGCTATCACCGTGGCCTGGGACTCCAGGTGGTTCCCAAGAGCAGGGACAGACCTCTTCCTTCCCCCACACAGACTTGCCACACCCTGAGCCCAGGCTTCCACCCAGGTAGTCCGTTTGTTTCTGTCCTCATCAGAAAAGTGAAGACTGAGTCTCCTAGGGGCTGTGGGCAGGCGGAGGCAGGAAAGGAGTGTTTGACTCCTTAACCCTGATTTCCAATAGGTGACAGGGCAGCTTCAAGAACTGCTGTCCTGTCTGCTCCGCCCAGCCTGCCAAGGCCACATACTCTGATGGCATCCACAGTCCTAATCTTTATGTGAAATCTCATTGTTTCTATAATAGTCACTACTTTTAGAACTTTTAAAATACAAGTTGAATCAAAGAAAGCGGAGTGTCTACCTAGGTCCTTAATTGCCATTTTATAGCTTGTGTGTGTGTGTGTGTGTGTGTGTGTGTGTGTGTGTGTGTGTTTAGTATGGAATCTGTGCTATCCCCAAATCCCCCACCAGACCCTCCCAAAGCTGACTGCTGGATGGGGAAGCCCCAGAGCCTCCTGTCCTAAAGCACAGGCAGACAAGCCTCTCCTGCAGGGGTCCTGTGCAGATGGGGTGGTAACACTGGGCTAAAGTGTTGGGTATGTGTTGCTGTCTTGGCTGTTAGTGACAGCTCTATGTGCTGGGCCTGTGAAAAGAGCTGGATTTCTCTCTCCAGTGCCCATACCTGTCTAGGTAATGGTGCCCCCAGGGAGGCCAAATCTGCAGCTTGCATTGTGTAGCATGTGGGTGTGGTGCCTACGCCCAAGGCTGCAAGAAACTGATTTCTCCCAGGAGCCACCCCTCTGCTGATTCAGGGCTCCCTTCTAGCCACTGCCCTGTTAAGGCGGCTTCTCTATGCTGGTTCTGCCTATGGATATGCTGGGGCTGCTGTTTGCCTCCCTGGAGACCATGCCTTGGATGCAGGGGACAGTGTACCCTACTTTATTTTCTGAACAGAAAACTCTGGGGCTCTCCCTGCTCTACAAACTGGGGTTGCCAAGAAAGAATCCAAGGAGCAGGGTCAGTGGATGTGGCCTTGTCTGGGTCCCTGGGAGTTCTGGCCCTAGAAAAAGAAATGTGACCCTGGCCTTGCCAGGTGGTGGTGGCACAGGCCTTTCATCCAAGCAGTCAGGAGGCAGATACAGGTGGATCTCTGTGAGTTCAAGGCCAGTCTGGTCTACAGAACGAGATCCAAGACAGACTCCAAAAGTTACACAGAGAAACCCTGTCTTGAAGAAAAAAAAAAAAAAAAAAAAGAGGTGTGACCCTGGCCTTTGCCCTCCTCCATGCAGGCCTCGGTAGCTCTGGGTCCAGCCTTCCTTACAAGACTTCAGGCTGCCCATCTTTTCAGAGACTTGGAAGGTCGCTGATGTACTGATATGGTTTGATGGTGAGCCAAAGGCCACCGTGTGTAAGAGAGTGGGCAGCAGGGGCTTCTAAACTCACCCTGGGCCCTGCCCGGGGCCCTGAAAACTCAGCTCTGGGGTAGGTAGAAGTTGGGAGAAAAGCAGGACATTTAGATGCCACACTGAAGAACCAGCAGGCGGTGCAGAACCCAGGCAGCACCACTCCCAAGCCAGTACCTCCCCTCTTAGTCCCACTCTTCTCACAAAGAGCAAGACAGCTGGTCCAGAGTGGGCAGCAGGTAGGTAGTCAGAGCCCCTGTGAAGGACGCCCACTTACTGAGAGACCATATTTTTGCCCACTGGGAATGGACCGGCAAGGACAGAATAAAAGCTCACCCTACCCTCACTGAGACCAGCTCCAAGAGACTTAGTAATGGATCAGTCTCAGAACCCATAGTTCACAAAGGCCAGAGAGGTCTTCCTCAGGCAGGGCAGCGGTATCAGGGGTATGTGGTCACTGCTGGAATGGCAAGAAAGGGGTGCTGGAGCAGACAGGTATAAGACTGTCTCTGTCATTACAAACAGAGCACCCCCGGTGGTCACCTAACCCATGACAGCCTCCGTCTATCTCTTCAATCTCTCATGTGCCCTGATGATAAGCATGATCCACCATGCCCGAGTTGAGCCTCCCTTTCCACACTTCGACAAGACTGTCTCACCTGCAGAGCTCTGGTGGGGATCCAGGGAGCTGGTGCCTAAGACCAAGCCTATAGAGGCACCGTGTGTCCTTGTTGTGGTCTTGCAGGAAGAGGAGGATGGCAGGGCCATGTTCCAGCCCGTGGGTGAAGCTGCTGCTGGCAGCAATGTTGAGTGCCAGTCTTCCTGGAAACATGGGTGAGTCCGAACATCCCCACAGGCCCCTCTAGGCAGCTCTTAAGACATGACCCTGCAGAAGTCAGTCACTCAACAACTGACCCCTGACCGTCACTCGAGCTGGAGAACCTGAGGGTCCATGCCCTTCACCTCTGACAGTTGTAAGCCCTGCCTGGTGGCTGGGAATAGAGAGGGAGGTAAGGTGCCCATTCAGAGTCAGAGCTGAGGCCTCAATCGTGGAGCTATGAGCGTTAGGGGAACCTGGAAGGAGACTGCTAACATACCAACTACTCTCTTGAGTGTCCCCAGTTAGGAAGGAAATGGCTCCTACCAAGTTTTCCCTGCCAGTTGAGGTCATGTTCATTTCTTAGAGAAGACTGTGGTGGGAATATTTATACCACAGAAACTGACAACCACAGGGAGTCGGGGCTTCCCTTCCCTCCTCAGAACCATTGCTAAACACTGACCAGGGAACCATGACCTGGAGTCCAAGACAGCCCTTACTGTGTGCTCTGGTGCAGCTAGTCGGGCCTTATTGTGATTCTAACTAGACAGAACCCAGGAGAGCCCAACAACCTTTGTGTAAATTGAGGGCTTTCGTTCACTTACTGAGAACCTACTGTGTGCCCAGCCTTGTGCTAGGCAAAAGGGTCCTGTGACAAATAAGCAGATAGTCCCCTGCCTAGAGGAGGTTCAGGGGACACAAGACATAGTGAAGAGGACCTGGCAAAGGGCAGGGGATGGTGGATGTGGCCTGTCACAGGGGTCTGGACAGATGGGAGCTTTCTTAGGGCCTGACAATTACAGCCAACCTTTGGACATCGAGACGAGATGTCATCTACAAAGTTCACGCTTGAGAACTATGCAATCAAGTTACCAAAAGAGAATTAAAAAAAAAACTCAGGATGTTTTAAGGAAGTCTGCCGTCATACATTGATCTGCACTGAGGGCTACAGGCTAGACGTGCCTGGAAAGGCTTAACGGCAAGGGTGGTCCATCCAGCGAGGGCCGTCCATCCAGCAAAGCCGGCACTTCCATTTTGCCTCTCCATCCTCCCGACTTAAATAGAAATTTCCAGGTTCGAGACCTGCTCTGCTCATTCCTAGCTGTGCTGTATGGAATAGACAGTTTTCTCCTCTATAAGTTTGGGAGAGAGAATCCCCACTTCTCTCGGGTGAGGGTGCAGTTGAGGAAGCATGGTCCCTGGTGAGGCCTCCCCCGCTTCATGTGCCCTCTGCTCACCAGCCAACCGCTGCAAGAAGGCTCAGGTGAAGAGCTGTACAGAGTGCATCCGTGTGGACAAGAGCTGTGCCTACTGCACAGACGAGGTGAGCCACTACCGCTAGGCTTTCTGGGTCAGCCTGAGCCACCACCTACCACCCCACGGCCCACCACTGGCTCTGGCCAACTTCACTCTCTCCGCTGGCCCAGCCTAGCCCCGGGCCAGATGGGTGTGGGAGAAGAGGTGAGGGTTGGAAGTATCAGGAGGAAACCAACTGGGATTGGGACGGCCAGGGGTTGGCCATCACCTGCACTGAGCCCATCTGCTTCTGGCCAGCTCTTCAAGGAACGGCGGTGCAACACCCAGGCGGAGCTTCTGGCCGCAGGCTGCCGGGTAGAGAGCGTGCTGGTCATGGAGAGCAGCCTTGACATCACAGAGGTGCCTGGAGTGGGGTGGAAGGCTGGCTGGTTCTGAGGACCATGGTGCCCCGTGGCAGGCCTGAGATGCCCCTCTCAGGTCTCCAGAGTGACCTTCTAATAAACTGCCCCGCTTCCTTGGACACAGAACACCCAGATTGACACCACCCTACACCGCAGCCAGGTGTCTCCCCAAGGCCTACAGGTCCGGCTGCGACCGGGTGAGGAGCGTAACTTTGTGTTCAAGGTGTTTGAGCCCCAGGAGAGCCCCATGGATCTGTATATCCTCATGGACTTCTCCAATTCCATGTCTGACGATCTGGACAACCTCAAGCAGATGGGGCAGAACCTGGGTATGGCCACAGTGTGGAGAGGAGGGGGTGGGATGGAGTTCGCCCAGCCAGCTCAGGAGGCCAAGACACAGGACAGCTGCACATACCCTTGTGGAAAGACAAAACATCTGAGCACCCTCCACCCCACCCCACCCCACACACACCTCAAAGAGCCCCCATTCACGGAGGGAGATTCGGGCCAGACTCTGCCCACTCTTAGAGATTTCACAGGAGGCCCAAGAATGGCAAGGAGCCAAGTCATCTGGCCCTGACAAAGAGGGAACCCCATGCCACAAGGTCATGGGTATATCAGTGGTGCAGAATAAACTGAGTTCAGTGCCCAGCTGCCTCACTATTTCTTTTCTTTTCTTCTCTTCATTTATTTGTTTGTTTTGTTTTGTTTTGAGACAAGGTCTCTCTGTAAAGCCCTGGCTGTCCTGGAACTCACTCTATAAACCAGGCTGGCCTCGAACTCAGAGATCCACTTGCCTCTCCCTCATGAGTGCTGGGATTAGGGAGTGTGCCACCACCACCTGGCTTGCCCGCTATTTCTAAACGCACAGTTCTAAGTCCCCTCCAGTCTCATTCCCCCAACTGTACATCTGAACAAATGGAGCTGTAGAAATGGGTCTACAGGAGCCGGAGAGATGGCTCAGTGGTTAAGAGCACTGGCTGCTCTTCCGGAGGACCCAGGTTCAATTCCCAGCACCCACATGGCAGCTCACAACCATCTATAACCCCAGTTCCAGAGGATCTGATCCCTCTTCAGGCTTCCATGGACACCAAGCCCCCTCATGGTGCATAGACATTTATGCAAGCCAAACACTATGCACATAAAATAATTTTTTTTTAATTAGAACAAAAGCTATGAGTCCGCGAGCTGCTGTTCAGCATGCAGTGTTTACAGGAGGTTGCATTTGCCGGCTTCCCGCTTCCTGAGCCAGCACGGGGTCCCCTGTGGGGTTGCTGGGACTCAGCGGTCTTTCTTTTTTCCTGATGCCTAGCCAGGATCCTGCGCCAGCTCACCAGTGACTACACTATTGGATTTGGAAAGTTTGTGGACAAAGTCAGTGTCCCTCAGACGGACATGAGGCCTGAGAAGTGAGTGGCTGAGTGGGTCTGGGTGGGCAGGGGTCCTGGCCATGTGTTCTACCTCCTCTCATGATGGCACTTAGAGTTCTCATCCGACCAGAATGAGTCATGGGCACTGGAGCATGTGGGACCTGACCCTTCCCTGACACTGGCTCTGTGTCCACCTCTGTCCAGGCTGAAGGAGCCCTGGCCCAACAGTGACCCCCCATTCTCCTTCAAGAATGTCATCAGCTTGACAGAGAGTGTGGAAGAATTCTTGGACAAACTGCAAGGAGAGCGGATCTCAGGCAACCTGGACGCTCCTGAAGGGGGCTTCGATGCCATCCTGCAGACCGCTGTATGCACAGTGAGTATCCAGAGGGACCCTGCCAGCCTAGGCCAGGGCTGCAGCCTTCTGGGAAGGACACAAACTGCTGATTGGCCTGTCCCACAACCATTAGGCTCAGAATCCCTTTGGGGGGGGTCCCCAAAGGCCTGGACCCCATTCCTTTAGATCATCAGACATTCCAGTGGCCCTTCCTTAATTCTAATCCTAGTTTTGACATGCTGGGAGTCAGGGTCCATACCTGAGTGAGTAGTCACAACCTGTTCTGGTACTGGCCAGTGAGGCAGACATGGGTCTAGTCGTTCTGGAATATTCAGGGTCCTGACGCTAGCCCACCGGACCATCTCCCACACCTACAATCTGCCCAATCTCCAACCGTGCTGGCGGTAACTATTTATGTGTGTGCACGCCACAGTATGGAGGTGTGCATGCAGAGGTCAGAGAACAGCTTTTAGGAGTCAGTTCCCTACTTTCCCATGCCCGAGGAATAGAACTCAGGTTACCAGGCTTGAAGACAAGCACCATTACCTGATGAGCCATCTCTCTGGCCCAGTGCCAGCAGATAAAACGGTCCCTTCTTTTTATGCCTACATCACTTTTTTCCATTTTGAAAATAACCTATCCATATTGCAGATAAATTAGAAAACAAAAATTGCCTGTAATTCCACCAACAGCCGATAGCCATCCCCTTGATAGCCTGTCGGTACAGGCTGTTCCTCTTTCCACATCTTATGTAGTGAGATTGTTTTACCTAGAATTCTGAAACTTGGCCTTTTTTTTTTCTTCACTTAATATTATCATAAGTTCTTTCTTAGCTGGGCGGTGGTGGCGTACACCTTTAATCCCAGCACTCGGGAGGCAGAGCCAGGCGGATCTCTGTGAGTTTGAGGCCAGCCTGGTCGACAGAGCGAGATCCAGGACAGGCACCAAAACTACACAGAGAAACCTTGTCCTGAAAAACAAAACAAACAAACAAACAAAAAGTGCTTTCTCTTGTAATGCAGTTTTTGAAACCACGCTGTATAAAGCCAAGCAGGGTAGTATATATTCGAAACCCCAGCACTTGGGAAATGGAAGCAGGATCGTCAGAAGTCCAAGTTCACCCTCAGCAACCTACTGAGTTCAAAACCAGCATGGGCTACATGAGATTCTAAAAAATAAAACAGGCCAGGCGTTATGGTGCATGCTTTTAATCCCAGCACTCAGGAGGCGAGGTAGGCCGATCTCTGAATTCAAGGCCACCTTGGTCTACAGAGTAAGTTCCAGAACAGCCAGGGCTACACAGAGAAACCCTGTCTCATAAAAAACAAAAATAAAACAAACATAAAAATCCCCCCAAATCGTGCTGTATGTGGTGGCTATAATCCTGGTACTCAGGAGGCTAAGGCAGGGAGATGACAAGTTTGAGGTCAGCCTGGGCTATGAGGCAAAGCCTTGTCTTAAAAACAAAGTCGCCCTCTGTACTCTTTCAAATTATTTGCCATACACTCTGTCTTAGTCAGTGTTCTATTGCTGTGAAGAGATACCATGACCACAGCAACTCTTATAAAGGAAAACATTTCATTGGGACTGGCTTACATTTTCAGAACTTAGTCCATTATCATCATGGTGGGAAGCATGGTGGCAGACAGTCAGACATGGTACTGGTTCTATGCAGTCATGGAGAAGGAGCTGAGAGTTCTACATCCACACCCACAGGCAGGAAGAGAGAGACGCTGGGCCTGGCCAGCAGGGTCACACCTACTAATCCCTCCCAAGTAGTGCCACTCCCTTGACCAAGCATTCATTCAATACATGAGCCTACGGAGGCCGTTCCTACTCAAACCTCCACAGCTGCTCTGTCCTTCAGTCTGTCCGTTTCATTTAGCATGGTGCTGTGGACATGTTTCCTGTGCATCCAAACTATTCTTGCAGTGTGGCTGAAGGCTTGGGGTAAGGAGCTGCCCCCGTGTATGAGGCTTGACTCTTTCAGTGGTGCCCATGGTGTGCACACACATAGTGTGCACACACTCAGCACTTGTTTCCCCATCCCTCATCGTCACTGTCTGGTTTTCACTGTGGTCATTCACATGCTGCCATGATGGCACATGCTGTTAATCCTGTGGCTTCGGTCCAGCCCCCGGTTGGCAACCGCTCCTCTTTCCTATATGATGAAGGAATGTAAGTCCTCAGCAAGCAGCCAGCTTAGTGGGCATGGCCCTCCTTGCCTTCCAGAGGGACATCGGCTGGAGGGCTGACAGCACCCACCTGCTGGTGTTCTCCACCGAGTCTGCCTTCCACTATGAGGCTGATGGTGCCAATGTGCTGGCTGGCATCATGAACCGTAATGATGAGAAGTGCCATCTGGATGCCACAGGCACCTACACCCAGTACAAGACACAGGACTACCCGTCTGTGCCCACACTGGTGCGCCTGCTCGCCAAACACAACATCATACCCATCTTTGCCGTCACCAACTACTCTTACAGCTACTATGAGGTGTGAGGCCTGGGCCCCTGGTCAGGTGGGGACAGTGCGGGGGGGGGGGGGGGGGGGGGGTGGAACTTCTCAGACCTCCCTCCCTTCCCAAAGCTTTTGGGTCCCTAGGAGTGGCCTCTGGTGAGAAGGTCTCTCGCCCATCCCCCTAACTGAGCTCCCAAGCAGCTGAGAGGGTGGGTCCCGGAACACGCTAGCAGGCTCAGTGCCTAGTTTTACTGTGTGCAGAGTAGGATTGATGAAGATACATTAACCCAAGGCCTGTGTTGTCTCCTGCAGAAACTTCATAAGTATTTCCCTGTCTCCTCACTGGGGGTGCTGCAGGAGGACTCATCCAACATCGTGGAGCTGCTGGAGGAGGCCTTCTATGTGAGAAGCCGTGTGGGCTGCAGAGGTTGAGCCCTTCTGGGACAGGGGAGGAGAGTGGGCAAGAAGGTTGATACACGAGTCTGGGATAGGCCATGAGGCAGGGTCTCTGGCCAACCTTAGGAGCCTGAGGAGTCTACTAGGCCATGGCCCTAGGCTCACAGGGTCTGCCATTGTGATCACATACACACTCACATCTGTCTTCCATGTGAGCTGGGATGAAGAACAGTCAGGTCAAGGTCAAGGTGGGTGAGCCCAGGCTCCACACAGATCCCTGATCACTTTTTCTCCTTCAGCGAATTCGCTCCAACCTGGATATCCGGGCTCTGGACAGCCCACGAGGCCTGAGGACGGAGGTCACCTCCGATACATTCCAGAAGACAGAGACTGGGTCCTTTCACATCAAGCGGGGAGAAGTGGTATGCTCCCGTGGGTGCAGTGGAGCGGGCGGTTAGGCGTAGCATCCCGGAGTACGTCTTCTGACAAGGGACACGCGTGGCCCCTGGGGTTCAAACCTTCTGGCATCGTCCTCTTGGATGAGCTTTCACAATCCTCTGCTTTGTCCGTATGGTGGGGGTGAATATCAATGTACAGCGCTAAAGATTGCTGAGATGAGCAAGCAGGTTGATGCTCCAGAGCCGGAGAAATTTTTTTCTGACACTAAAAACAAATGAAAAAAAAAAAAAAAAAAAAAAAAGAAGGAATCCACAGCCCTAACAAGGGCAGTTGGGGAACTAGGGATCAGAACACAGATCCATCCCAGAAGCCTGAGGGCCAAGGGCTTCGGGCACTGGTACCCCGATCATCAGGGCAAAGCCTGCCTTGGCTGACAGCAGGATCCCCACAGGGCACATACAGTGTACACCTTCGGGCAGTGGAGGACATAGATGGGACACATGTGTGCCAGCTGGCAGAGGAAGACCAAAGAGGCAACATCCACCTAAAACCTTCCTTCTCCGACGGCCTGCGGATGGACGCGAGCATCATCTGTGATGTGTGCCCCTGTGAGCTGGTAAGATTCAGTCCTGCTGTGAGGGAGGGGCTGAGCCAAGCACCAAGACCCTGGGTAAATGAGATAGAACCTTCTGTGGGCACACATCCCTGGAGAGCTGTCCCAAGTCACAGAAAACAGCAGAAACACCCAGTGGGAAAGCCAGACATAACAGAAATACCTGTAACCCAAGCATTTAGGAGCTGGAAAAGAAAACCACAAGTTTGAGGCCAGTTTGGGCTACATAGAAAGTTCCAGTCAGGTGCTGATGGTGCACACCTTTAATCCCAGCACTCAGGAGGCAGAGACAGGCAGATCTCTGAGTTGCCAGCCTGGTTTACAGAGCAAGTCCCAGACAGCTAGGGCTACACAAAGAAACCCTGTCTCAAAAAGAGAGAGAGAAGCCGGGTGGTGGTGGCACACGCCTTTAATCCCAGCACTTGGGAGGCAGAGGCAGGCCTGGTCTCCAAAGCGAGTTTCAGGAAAAGCGCAAAGCTACACAGAGAAAAGAGAAACCCCATCTTGAAAAACCAAAGAGACAGAGAGAGAGAGAGAGAGACAGAGACAGAGACAGAGAGAGAGAGAGAGAGAGAGAGGAAGAAAGAAAGAAAGAAAGAAAGAAAGAAAGAAAGGAAGGAAGGAAGGAAGGAAGGAAGGAAGGAAGGAAGGAAGGAAGAAAGAAAGAAAGAAAAAGAAAGAAAGGAAGAAAGGAAAGAAAAAAATACAAAAAGGAAGTTCCAGACCCACCTCAGCTACATAGCGAGACCTTGTCCCCCATCCCCAAATGTGCCCAATGTCTCTGTCCTTGCCCTCTATGCATGTAGCAGGCTTTTTCTTTTGGGCCAGCAACCAGCCCTCAAATCATGACATGGAGATTTATATTTCATCATGAATGCTCAGCCTTATCTTATGCTCGTCCCACTAGCTCTTATAACTTAACTTGTTTCTCTTTATCTATGTTTTGCCTCGGGTTTTTTTACCTTTCTTTCCTTCTGTATGTCCTACTCTGTCTAGCTGTCTGGCAGCTGCCTGGCTGGCTCGGGGCATGTCCCTCTCTTTCTCCCTCATTCTCTCCTCCTTCTCTCTGGAGCCTAGTTTTCTCCTCCTACTTATTCTCTCTGCCCACCAGCCCCGCCTATCCCTCTCCTGCCTAGCTATCAGCCATTCAGCTCGTTATTAGACCAATCAGGTCCCTTAGGCAGGCAAGTGAAACAAATGCAACACATCCTTACATAATTAAACAAAGGCAGCACAACCAAATGTAACATATCCTTACATGTTAAACAAATGCAGCATACACCAATGTAACACACCTTTATATACACAGTTAAAGCAATAGTCCACAGCACAACCAAATGTAACATATCCTTACATCGTTAAACAAATGCAGCATACACCAATGTAACACAGTTAAATATACACAGTTAAAGCAATATTCCACAACACAACCAAACGTAACATGTCTTTACATCGTTAAAATAATATCCACAACATGTGCACACACCATGGTCTTGTTGCAGCAAAAGGAAGTGCAGTCAGCTCGCTGCCACTACAGAGGAGACTTCATGTGTGGACACTGCGTGTGCAACGAGGGCTGGTGAGTCGGGGAGGGGAGCCTACCCTGAGATGTTCAGCCGCAGGGCAGCCCCGGGGTATCCACTCCACCAGGGGTGTGATGGCAGATCCTAGGAAGGGCTGGAGGAGAGGAACGGAACACTCTGCTGTTGTGTGGGTCTAGTTCAAACTATTTAGGATGGTCCTTCCTTACTGAGTCTGACTTAGTCCGTTCTGGGCTTGCTTTACTTTGTTTGTTTGCTTGGTGGGGTTGTTTGTATTGGTTTGTTGGCGTTGCTGTGATAAAGTTTTACTGTGTAGGGCAGACTGGCCTCAAACTCAGTTCTGTCTCAGACTCCCAAGTCCTAAGACTGTGGGTCTATGCCACCATGCCTCTCTGGTCTCCCTGCTTCTTACACCTGGTGCAAATGTGACTGACATGAGGCTGGACTAGGCTACACTGTAGCCAGGTGAGGTGCTGTAAATGTGACTCAATTTACAATCGGGGCATAACCCCGCCATAAACTGAGACACATCCACACATGGACAGACATACGGGCTATTTCTGGGTGTCTCTCTGCTAGGACAGGCACAAGGTGGCTGGCAGGGGCTGGGTTGGGTGTTGAGAGCAGGTGAGACTAGTTCTTCACTTCCTGTCTTCTCCAATACATGCAGACAGACAGACCACCTAATTGGAAATGAATTTGGTGGGAGATACGGTGGCTCACACCTTTCATCCCAGCACTCGGGAGGCAGAGTCGGGTGGGTCTCTGAGACTTTGAGGCCAGCCTGGTCTACATAGCAAGTTCCAAGCCAGTCAGGCCTACGAAGTGAGACCTTGTCTCAGAAAGAAAAGAAATTAGCTTGTAGGTGAGTGTTAGTGAGAGTGTTTGAAACTCCAAGACTTGCTGGCTGCCGTGGTCCATGTACAGACCACTTGGTTACTTGGGGAGCTGAGGCAAGAGGATTCCCCAAGCCCAGAAGTTTGGAACCTGGGCAGTATAAGGAGACCGTAAAGAAACAGCAAATCCTCCTTTGCCAGGTGTGGCGATGCCTGCTTGTGATCCCAGCCCTGGGCAGGCAGGGGGAGCGCCTGGACAAAACAAAGCTAGTCTTCTTAGTGAGTTCCAAGCCAGCCAGGGCCTCCTAGAAAGATCTCACGACGAAAGCACAGACAAGCCAAACCACCCTGAGATACTGAGCAAGTCTGTCATGACTTAAGACAGATGGACACTGAAGGAAGACAGTTAGGGAGCAGACAGCAGGACCCTGAGGTTAGGGTTTCAGCTGAGCCACTCACTGCCGTCTGCTTTCTGGACACGCCTCTGCTTTCTGGAGCCTCAGTTTTGTGGTCTGCAAAACAGGAGCCTAAAAGCCCCCAGGCTTCCTCCCAGGCTGTGCAGAAGTGACCAGTTTCTCTCTCAGGAGTGGCAAGACCTGTAACTGCTCCACGGGCTCTCTGAGCGACACGCAGCCCTGCCTGCGTGAGGGGGAGGACAAACCCTGCTCCGGCCGCGGCGAGTGCCAGTGCGGACGCTGTGTGTGCTATGGCGAAGGCCGCTATGAGGGTCACTTCTGCGAGTATGACAACTTCCAGTGTCCCCGCACCTCTGGATTCCTGTGCAATGGTGAGCTCGGCAGCCTTGACCAGCACTGAGGGCAGGGAGGGTACTTGGTAGAGGCAGACCCCCTCCCCCCAGCTCAGGTTCAGCCACAGTCTGGACCTCCCTCCCCTCATCGGCAATGTCCATGACCAAGGTCCCTGACACCTACAAAGACTCCTACTCCCTGGAAACTCAGGTCTCCACTCAAGATGGAGACTATCTGGTTCAACCCCCAAAGGTTGACAGGAACATGGGAGATCAATCTTTCTTCTCTCCAAAGAGACACAATTTCTAGTGGCAGCCACAAAATTATGTCTCCTCCATATCTCCACAGGGCCTACACCGTGAGTGCATAGTCACACAGTCTGGTGAGCACTGAGATGATAGGCCTGTACTTAGAGGTGGCACAGCTCAGGCAAGGAGGCACGTGGAAGTTGGTAGTTAGAGAAGAATAAATGAAAATCAACTATTAAATGTTCATTAATCTCCCACTGTGCACTGGTCACTGGAGGTTATATTCTCTCTATCCTTGTCTTTTTATTTTTTTATTACCCTTTGTGTGTGTGTGTGTGTGTGTGTGTGTGTGTGTGTGTGTGTGTGTGTGTGATAGTCTATGGATGGAGGTCAGAGGACAATTCGTAGGAGTCAGTTCTCTTTCCACCATGTTGTTCCAGACTGAGCTCACACCGTCAGGTCTGTCAGTGATCATCCTTGCCCACTGAGCTACCTTACCGCCCTCCTTCCTCCATCTGGTTTTTGTCTAGCGTTTCTTCTCTTCAGCTGTCCTTCCCAGAGTGTGGTGGGGAATCGAAAGCATAAGCCGGGCGTATCTGGAGAAGGGCAGACGTCTAGTAGAGGTGGAAGGGTGAGCGGAGGAGGGAAGGAAGATGCCTGGGGGAATGCAGCGGAGCCAGCCTATAAGCTTGGGTTGGGGGCGGAGCCAGCAAGGAGTGGCTGGGGCATCACATCACTTTTTGCTTGTGTGTTTACCTTGTTACACACGCTCATGAAACCTAACCATTCACTGGTAGATTCTCCGGGATGCCTTGTAGCAGTTTTCGTGGCTTTAGTGAGGTATTTATTTACGGATTGGGGGTGGAAGCATGCACGCTCCAGGACAGGCGTGTGAGCTGTCTTTCTCTGCCACGGGTGGGTTCTAGGGCTTGAACTCAGACCATCACATGTGTGCAATGAGCACCTTGGCCCTCTGAGCCATCTCCCCAGACCCAACAGTTTGATTTCTTATTTATTCGTATCTGCACCCTTCTTCCTGTCTATATCCCATTAGAGATTCTTGAACAGGCGAATCACAGGAATGGATTTGTTTGGGGATGGTCACTCTGCCTTCAGTAGAAGGCGGGACAGAGGGGAGAAGATTCCAGAACATTGAGGGGCAGCTTCTACCTCAAGGCTCCCAGAGGCCCACCCTCGTGTGTGGCCTTCTTGAATTGCATCTAACAATGTGGGTCTACCCTCCCTTCCTTCTCCTCTTTACAGATCGAGGACGCTGCTCCATGGGACAGTGTGTGTGTGAGCCTGGTTGGACAGGCCGCAGCTGTGACTGTCCCCTCAGCAACGCCACCTGCATCGATAGCAATGGGGTAGGCTTAGGCATGGGGCAAGTGGTATGGGCAGCAGAGGGGCCCTGTTCAGTGCCACTCAGACTCTCCAAGAGAGAAGGGAAAGGGGAGCAGGCAAGGATGGAGCTCTGGGGCTCACTGCTGCCTGCTCCTGCCCCCAGGGCATCTGCAATGGCCGAGGCTTCTGTGAGTGTGGCCGCTGCCACTGCAACCAGCAGTCACTCTACACCGACACCACCTGTGAGATCAACTACTCTGCGGTGAGACAAGGATGTGGGTGTGAGAACCCCGGGCACAGCAGAGGGAGGGAAGGAGGAGCTGGCGGAGGGCAGGCACTAGGCAAGAGAAGTCGCGTCCAACCAGCGTGGTATCTGTCTGTTCCTCCTCTCCCCATCCAGATCCGCCTGGGCCTCTGTGAGGACCTGCGCTCTTGTGTGCAGTGCCAGGCCTGGGGCACTGGGGAGAAGAAAGGGCGCTCGTGTGAGGACTGCAGCTTCAAAGTCAAGATGGTCGACGAGCTTAAGAAAGGTAGGGGCCCCGGGAGGTGGTGGCACACGTCTTCCATCCCAGCAGAGGCAGGCAGATCTCTGTGAGTCTGAGATCAGCCTGGTCTACAGAGTAAGTTCCAGGACAGCCAGGGATATACAGAGAAACCCTGTCTCAAAAAATAAATAAATAAATAAAACAAAAAGAAAAAGAAAGGAAGAAAGAAAGAAAGAAGGAAGGAAGGAAGGAAGGGAAAGAGAGAGAGAGAGAAAGAGAGGGAGGGAGGGAGGGAAGGAAGGAAGGAAGGAAGGAAGGAAGGAAGGAAGGAAGGA